>SJXQ01003938.1:20522-177601 GCA_006408695.1 Aepyceros melampus | reverse complement strand
CAGAGCCAAAAGTCTGTCCTATTCATCTGTGTCTCTTTTGCTGTCTCGCATACAGCGTTACCATTACCATCTTTCTAAATTCCATATATATGTGCTAGTATACTGTATTGGTGTTTTTCTTTCTGGCTTACTTAGCAGCCATTCTGACCAGCGTGAAATGGTACCTCACTGTGGTTTTGATTTGCATTTCTCTGATAACAAGTGATGCTGAGCATCTTTTCATGTGTTGGTTAGCCATCTGTATGTCTTCTTTGGAAAAATGTCTGTTTAGTTCTTTGGCCCATTTTTTATTGGGTCGTTTATTTTTCTGGAATTGAGCTGCAGGAGTTGCTTGTATAGTTTTGAGATTAATTCTCTAAAAGACATATTTTTAAAATAGCAAGAATTTTTCAAAATTCATTTAGTCACTTCTTTTTTCAGCCAGAGAAGGAATCTGGCTAAAAGATCATGAGAGCAGAGATAAGTAAATGACCAAACTTCAAGATCCATCTGAGTTGTGAAGTCCCAAAACAAAAGGAGCTGTATCCTTTTGAAGTAGACTTTATACATTAATTTCCTTTGATTACTAAAGAAATTCCTCTTGCCTCTGAAGATTTTATATTAAGTTATATACTAAACAATTTCCAAGAAACAAATAATATACATTAAGAAAATATGCCACTCTTCTAAGCATGTATTAGGTATTACTTTAGGCATTAACTTAGAAAATGTCACTGTCATTCTGTGAAACTCTCCTTTATGGCCTTCCATGGGAATAGACCTTTGGCAAACATTTTGAATCATTAACATCATGAGTCAACCTTTCTGCACTATTAGAGTTTTTCTTATTCTTTGTCCAAAGTTACAAATTTCTGGTTCTGCTGCTTGAATCTACAGAGATACTAGACACCAACCCTTCTCCACAAAAAAAAAAAAAAAAGCAACGAGGTCTAACAACAATCTACTCCAATAATTTCACCAAGGTGACTTTTTTCTTAGCTCTAAAGCTTAGATTCAGAGATAAGCACAAAGCTGATACATCTCTGGTAGCACAACTATAAATAAAGCAAAGACTGGTCATCTCTAACTGAACTTTCTGCTGGAATTTGGCACTGCCCATGTTACTTCTTAGAGCAGCAAAATAGATTTAAATTTCTCTAAGCAAAATAGATGTAAATATACACCTTAAATGATTATGAAAAACAATGAACTTTCCCTTAGTGAAGCATACACAAAATTGCTTTGTTCAATAAACACTGAGCGACTGGCACTGTGGTGAGTGTCCGCTGTAGTAATAAAAACGCATATGACACTTCCTGTCTTTCAGAGGCTTGTGATACATATGAGAAGACAAGCTTGAGACCAAAAACTAAGGACCAATAAAGAACTTTTTTCAAGAAAGCAGGTGTTACGTGATATAATAAACAGTTTATGAAGCTCTAATGGTTCATCACAATCTTTCTCTCAGACTAGTAGTCCAAGCTATTCCTTCTGCATAAACTTGCTGGTACATTTAAAGAAATCCACCCTATTTCTTTGGTCACAAATAAATGGACCATGGATCATGAGCCAGATTATTGCAGAAATTCCATATATATATATATATATATATAATCAAGCTCTCTTTTATGTTTGGGGAGTCTGAATAAGCTATGTGAGAAAAAGACTAAAGTGGAGTTACTGGAGCTGCTGTTGAATCAGGAATGACAACAAGCCACTACTGTAATTTTCCATGAGGACTAGTGTACATTCCAAGCTATGAAATGTAAGAGTTGGTTTATTAAATAGTGGTATACTAAACAGTCAATAGCTACATCTACTTTTTTATATATTAAAATATTTGTTAAACACATGTCCAATTATAAAATAAAACAATATGGTTTGCTTAATGGCTCCATTAATTTTCATTTATACTAAGCAAAACCTGAAGGCATCAAAATTCCTACACTTCTTAATTTCTAATGCAGTCACACAGTATCAATTACAGTAATTTCTGTCAATGAAATTAAGAGCCTGAGTGAGACTTCTACATCTTTCTTTTTTTCCCCTTATTTATTTTTATTGAGATTTTACATCTTTCTGCACAAGAAACGATGCCAGTTAACTTTTTGATAAAATTGTTAGTATATTTTATACTGAAAAAAATGGAAAAGAAAACTAAGCCTGTAAGCATGAGATCATTATGTCTCTCATTTTCATTTTAGCAAGAACAAAAAGAACAACCCAGGACTTAAGAATCAAATTCCTGTCCAATGACATAGTCATCATGATAAAATTAACTTCCTTATCCCTACTGTTGAAACAAAACAAAGCAAGAAAAAGTAAAAAAGAATGCTATCTCTAAGGACTTCTAATCACTGTTATCTAGTTAAGTTCATGCTTATTCTCACTTTTCCTTGATACAAAACACTAAGATATGATAAATCAGTAATTAGGAAATGAAAAACTCAAATAGAATGTGAGAGTCCAACAGTTTCCTTAAACATGAGACAGTTCCTTCCAGAACATCAGAAGATTGGAGGAGGGTGACAAATAATTTTCTAGTAGCACCTTTCACAGCAAACTAATGAGAATTAGCTTTTACAAATGTAAGAAATGTAACATATTCATTAAAAAAAAGAACAGCATTCATCTTCCTTTGTTAAAACACAGTCCTTTTAAGGCTACAATAATTTTCTTCATAACAAATACTTGTTTTCCTCCCTAGAAAAATGTTACTAGTCATGATGTCAATCCGTGGCTTGACAATTGCTACTTTTAATGTATACTCTTCTGTTTTCACCAAATAATACAGAAATTATCCCAAATCTAAGGAAAAGTATTCAGCTATTTCAGTGTTTCTTTTGTGGTTATATTCATTATATACACACATCAACATGTTCGTTTTAACACCCGTCAAGTCTCTTCTTCATAGTGATGGATCCCATTTACATTTCCCCCCAACGCAGCTGTGTCAACCCAAAGGAACACTAAGCCAATAGAGCTGGAGCCTTGCCGAAACCCTGTTTTCAGCTGCCCCCTTTCTGCTGAAAATGAACTTTGAGGCTGGTGCAGTATATAGAAACACACCAATTACAACTGAGCGAACAGACGAGCACAGGGAATTTTTGAGAAAAGGCAGAAGTTATGAGATAACTTCACTATAGTATCCCAAATCTCCTGACACATTTGATTAACAACTACACATACATGAAACGTCTGACTGCCCTAATCTTCAAGTCCAAAATTCTGAGCTGCTAGATATTATACTTCAGGAAAAGAATTAACTGAAAATTTCAGTGATAGTGAGTTGTGACAATAATCAGAGAATGAATCGTTCACTGTCAGCACATGCTTATTTCTATCATGCCTCTCTGCATTCTTTAAAAAAGGAAAAAGAAAAATCTAGGATACAAATTACCAAGGAATTCTAACCTATTCAGGTGTTACTGGTTTAACATACGGCACTTTAAGAGAGAGATTCAAATGGCAATTCTATGAAAAATGTATTTTCATTTTAGAGGAAAAGTAGATGGCATGAAAATAAGCTATGCATTTTACTCCGTTTAGTCTAACATTTGTAACATTCAGAAGTGGTCATATAAACATTTTCTTTTGCATAAGTGATTAATTATCATATACATTCTTCACTAATAAGAATAAATGCTTGATGAAGGAGAGAGAAAAGAATAGAAAGTCTTAGTCACATAGATCCAAACATTCCACAAGTAATGTATTAATCAGCTCATAACTCATATTAAGCTAAAATTTAGGAAGTCTACTTTCCAATAACCAAATGGAAAAACCACCATAAAGCCTAAAAAGAAATTTTTGTTTTTACTTCTCCTTTAGTTATAAACAAACAATATGGCTATAGGGACAACAAAGAATAAAAATCAATAACCAGCTTACATTTTCTAAATACTGTCTGGTATCAACTCCATGTTCCTCTTCATAACTTGAACAGCTCAAAGTCAAGCTTGTATTATAGCATTTAGAGTGTTTCATTCATACAGTTTATTCTATATTGCTTCCTATCTCATATATTTTTATCTTCCATAGTATTCAGCCCAATGCCTTGTGTACAGTAAATATTCAAAAACATTTCTTTTATTCTTTCAAAATGAACTTACCCTCGAAATGACACAACATAAAATGTGTCTCCCCTTCTGCGGATAGCTTCAAAGAAGTCTTGGTAACTTCTGGGTGAAGCATAATACACCTGTAGCTCACTCCCTGAGTTGCTGCTGAAGAAAGAAAATGGCAAAGTGCTCTTAAACTGATGAATTTCTATCCTCTCAAAAATGCTTCCTAATCTTAGGTGACATCTGAATCATAAGAATCTCTCTCAACTAAAATATTAGTAACATTCTGGCAGCAATTTTTATAATAACATTTTGAAAAGCTAAGATCCAGTTCACTAAAGCTAAACTCTCATTTCTGAATCAAGGCTCTAAAATGTACCAGATAGTCAAGTGCATTGCAAAGCATGTAAAAACAACAGAAGAACCAGAAAATAGACTTTTGCATCAGTTTGCATGATTTTAAAATTTTGGTAACAAAAATTAAGCCTAAGGAAAATTTCTTTTTCACCATTCTGTCAAATCTGTGAAAGCGCACTTGCCTATTAGGCTGTACAAAAGGTGAAAAAGAGCTTAAGATTTGGAAAAAAAATATACCTGTCTCTGAATTCCTGTTCCACCCCTCAACTGAGCATTCTTGGGGAAATCCATCCCTGAGCAACTTCATTTTCCTCACAGTAAAATGAGGGTAACCACATAAAATGAGGGTCAGAGATGTTAGTACCAACCATGTTACTATTATGGGTCCTGTTCCATAGCAGTCACTCAACAATTATTAGCCATAGATATTAAAAGTATCATGTCAGTGCCTTGGTAAAATTATACCTAAAAATGTAATACCTCAAACCACATCATATCCTGAAAGATGTACTCAAATGGTATTGATACAGTTCATAATAATACTTTCAGAGTCTTTTATCGTTTAGCACAATAAGCTAACACCTAAAAGTTAAAGAGAGCAAAAAAATGTTTATTTTTCTTCAAAAACAAAAATCATATATATTTAATTCTTATAGGTTCTTCTACATCTTCAAACTTTTATTAACTTAAGAGGAAGGAAGGATTGACCTAAAAGAAATTATAAATGAGCCATGCCATAAAAACTTCCTTTGAAATAATTTCATGTACTCAATAGGCCATTTCTAACTATAATATTTTGCCTACACAACTGTTATTATTTACTGTAGTTATGTTCTGTAAACTCAGTGTGAACTCTGAGAAAACATGGAACCATTCTCCTAAGGGAAATACAGGTTAGCCTCCTGTGAGCCCTTAGTTACAGCATTTTTGTTAACTGATCAACATATAACCTTGCTTTATATGTTTCCATTTAAAGACTTTTTAACAAATACTGTTCACTCATTAACAAAGCACTCACAGTCAATAGCACTATAACCCGTGCACAAATAAAGTTTATCTAACATAGTTTCTCTACATGGCACAATGCAGCTTTCTTGAGCTCTTACAAACACTATGCAGCACACTTCAGAACTATGCTTGGGGGCAATTTTAAATGATGAATTTACAAGCAAAAACCATACAATGTAAAAAATACGGCACTAAATAGATCTCGGAAAGGACAAGTGTTTATAGTATGAGAGCTGAAACAGGAAGTCAAAATACCATTTTGCTGAAATTCACCTGGGAATGCAAATGACCATGGAAGTACCTTGAGTATTGACTGGGGGTACAAATAAATTTTCTCATCTATGAGGATTCATGAATACAGAATACATGAATAAAGAAGGTCAACTATAATTCCCTTTAAAACATTTTTTAAAAACTGTTTTTTAAATAGCAGTTTAGGTTAAAGTAGTTTTCAGTTTTAAATAGCAAGTTTGAGATTAAAAGAAATGCAAAAGGCAAAATGGTTGTCTGAGGAGGCCTTACAGATAGCTGTGAAAAGAAGACAAGCGAAAGGCAAAGAGGAAAGGAAAAGTATACCCACTTGAATGCAGAGTTCCAAAGAATAGCAAGGAGGGATAAGAAAGCCTTCCTCAGCGATCAATGCTGAAAATAGAGGAAAACAACAGAATGGGAAAGACTAGAGATCTCTTCAAGAAAATCAGAGATACTAAGGGAACATTTCATGCAAAGTGGGCTCAATAAAGGACAGAAATGGTATGGACCTAACAGAAGCAGAAGATATTAAGAAGAGGTGGCAAGAATACACAGAAGAACTATACAAAAAAGATCTTCATGACCAAGATAATCACAATGGTGTGATCACTCACCTAGAACCAGACATCCTAGGGTGTGAAGTCAAGCGGGCCTTAGGAAGCATCACTACGAACAAAGCTAGTGGAGGTGACGGAATTCCAGTTGAGCCATTTCAAATCCTAAAAGATGATGCCGTGAAAGTGCTGTACTCAATATGCCAGCAAATTTGGAAAACTCAGCAGTGGCCACAGGGCTGGAAAAGGTCAGTTTTCATTCCAATCCCAAAGAAAGGCAGTGCCAAAGAGTGCTCAAACTGCCACACGATTGCACTCATCTCACATGCTAGGAAAGTAATGCTCAAAATTTTCTAAGCCAGGCTTCAACCGTACGTGAACAGTGAACTTCCAGATGTTCAGGCTGGATTTAGAAAAGACAGACGAACCAGAGATCAAGCTGCCAACATCCACTGGATCATCGAAAAAGCAAGAGAGTTCCAGAAAAACATCTACTTTTGCCTTTGACTATGCCAAAGGCTTTGACTGTATGGATCACCACAAACTATGGAAAACTGTTCGACAGATGGGAGTACCATACCTCTTGAGAAATCTGTATGCAGGTCAGGAAGCAACAGCTAGAACTGGACATGGAACAGACTGGTTCCAAATAGGAAAAGGAGTACGTCAAGCCTGTATATTGTCACCCTGCTTATTTAACTTCTATGCAGAGTACATCATGAGAAATGCTGGGCTGGAAGAAGCACAATCTGGAATCAAGATCGCCGGGAGAAGTATCAATAATTTCATATATGCAGATGATACCACCCTAATGGCAGAAAGTGAAGAGGAGCTAAAAAGCCTCTTGATGAAAGTGAAAGAGGAGAGTGAAAAAGTTGGCTTAAAGCTCAACATTCAGAAAACTAAGATTATGGCATCTGGTCCCATCACTTAATGGGAAACAGAGGGGAAACAGTGACAGACTTTATTTTTGGGGGCTCCAAAATCACTGCAGATGGTGACTGCAGCCATGAAGTTCAAAGATGCTTGCTCCTTGGAAGAAAAGTAATGACCAACTGAGAGAGCACATTCAAAAGCAGAGACATTACTTTGCCAAAAATGTCTGTCTAGTCAAGGCTATGGTTTTTCCAGTGGTCATGTATGGAAGTGAGATTTGGACTATAAAGAAAGCTGAGCACCGAAGAATTGATGCTTTTGAACTGTGGTGTTGGGAGAAGACTCTTGCGAGTCCCTTAGACTGCAAGGAGATACAACCAGTCCATCCTAAAGGAAATCAGTCCTAAATATTCATTGGAATATCTGATGCTGAAACTCCAATAGTTTGGCCACCTGATGTGAAGAACTGACTCATTTGAAAGACTCTGATGCTGGGAAAGATTCAAGGCACAAGGAGAAAGGGGAAAAACGGAGGATGAGATGGTTGCATGGCATCACTGACTCAATGGACATGAGTTTGAGTAAGCTCTGGGAGTTGGTGATGGACAGGGAGACCTGGTGTGCTGCAGTGCATGGGCTCACAAAGAGTCAGACACAACTTAGCAACTGAACTAAGAGCTTAAAAACATTTTTAACTAATGAAGAAATAATATACCATCATAATGATGTGTCAAAAAATGAATATATTTTTAACATACACACAGTAACTGAATGAAATATTCTGATTACAGAGATCTATAAGTTACTACATATAGCTGAACAATCTTTTTCTATAAGATAATGATGGGAACAAGTTTAAGATGGAAGCAAAGTGTGCACTTCAACTTTACTGAAATACTAGGTATTTAGAATTCCTTAACCAAGAGCCTCCACACTTTCTTACCTGATACTAGTGGTTTCTGTGTATTGGACAGCCATGAGCTGAGAATTTGAGCCCTGTTCCAGAGCACCCTGAAAGAAAAGAAAATGTTTTAATGTTATATAATGAAATTATAGGAAAAGTTTCCTATATTGAGTCAATTTATATTTACTTTACTAAACTTTATTAAAGTATTCTTAAAGTTTGTTTCATGAATATTCTGACATATTGTTTATACAACTAAATACCAATAAAGAAATTAGAACTCATTTGGTCATAGTCTGGGCTGAAAGACGTGTCTTATGGACAGTAAGACATTTAAGGGACTTCCCATAAAGATTCAAGACATAGACACAAAATTTAGTCCAAGTATCACAGGTTTTATGACCAGCTCATACAAGTATTACTGAATGTATTAAGCATTAGTCGCTCAGGCATGACTGACTCTTTGCGATCACTTGGGCTATAGCCCACCAAGCTCCCTTGTCCATGGAATTTTCCATGTAAGAATACTGGAGTATGTAGCCATTCCCTTCTCCAGGGGATCTTCCCAACCCAGGGATCAAACCCAGACCCACTGCACTGCAGGGAGATTCTTACTGTCAGAGCCACCAGGGAAATCATTAACAACTTGTGTTTGTCTCAAATAATTATTTTCCAAAAGAAAATTTCCTAAAGTATGAAAAGAAAGTGAAAGTCATTCAGTCATATCAGACTCTTTGCTGACCCCTGGACTATATAGTCCATGGAATTTTCTAGGCCAGAATACTGGAGTGTGTAGCCTTTCCCTTCTCCAGGGTATTTTCCCAACCCAGGGACACATCTCCTACATTGCAGGCAAATTCTTTACCAGCTGAGCCATAAGGAAAGCCCAAAGTATGAAAGGACCATAACAAAACTAGATCTTAATGTTTACTTTGAGTAAACACAAAGATCTTCATGCCTAAATAGACCTATACGCTAGTCCATTACTAAAGAGATCTCACCAATGACTCTTCGCCTTCTGGAACCATTAGTGGTCTACATAGACTATGGTAGAAACGTCTCTCCCACCTAGCATCTGCTTTGCACTATGTCTTCTTATATACCCTGGCAGCTTTGTAAACTGATCTTCAAAAAACTTTTATAAGACTATCAGAGTTCAAGAGCATATTAGGAATTGACTTTACTATTACCTTGTCAGTGACTTAACTACTTTAATCACAAGATAACTAGCATTTGTTTGTTACTGTATCCATCCATTCTTCCTTCAGGAATCAAACCTTCATAGAATGTGCCTGCTACATGTACAGGTGCTATAGCATTTGACTTCTGCCATCAAGAAGCCTGCAGTGTAACTGGGAAGACAATACAGTCTAATGCTAAAACACAAGAATATACACAGGGTTAAGGAAAGAGAAGAGGGAACAATTTTGCTTGGTGGTGGATAGAACCAATATGCAGGGATGAATAGAGGGCTCCCATTCCTGCCTCTGTAACAAGTCAAGGGTCTTATATTATGAAAAACTAATGCAGGTCTTAAATATAGTAAGTGTTCAAAATTGCATTAAACAGAAATGAAAAGAGCACATATAAAATGAAAAGGAAAAGATACTTACATAATAAAAATTATACTTATTGATATGCTTATCAAGCAGTAAATGAATCCAAAATTAAACTATAGTTAGTGGATAATATAAAATTAAAATAAACATTAAATAGCTGATGAATTTTAAATGATTTTCCTACTTTGGCATATATGAAATAGCACAGAAGTCTGAAAAAAGCCATATTTCTTTCCATAGATTCAGAAATGAGTCGGTAGGCTTTAAAGAAAGCTGAGTGACTTACAGAGACAGCACATACACAGAAACTGAACATGCCATTTACCTATTCAAGATTTATACCAATAAACAAAGGGACTTGTGAAAATTTGGCCATGAACTTCAACATTTTTAGCTCTGTAGACTTAGCACAAGGTTATAATCAGAAAAAAAAAAGTGAGACATTTACATAGAAATGCAGTACTTGGATGCAATCTCAAAAATGACAGAATGATCTCTGTTCGTTTCCAAAGCAAACCATTCAATATTACAGTAATCCAAGTCTATGCCCAAACCAATAATGCTGAAGAAGCTGAAGCTGAATGGTTCCATGGAGACCTACAAGACCTTTTAGAACTAACACCCCCAAAAGATGTCCTTTTCATTATAGGGGACTGGAATGCAAAAGTAGGAAGTTAAGAAACACCTGGAGTAACAGGCAAATTTGGCCTTGGAATGCGGAATGAAGTAGGGCAAAGACTAATAGAGTTTTGTTAAGAAAATGCACTGGTNGGGGGGGGGTGGGCTAGTATGGTATCCCCCTGAGGTTCAGTTGAGGTTGGATGGTGTGTGTGCAGAACACCCATGGCCAGAGTCCTTTCCTCACTGTAACCAGCTGCAAAGGTGAATTTATAACAGAAGGACTATTAGCTTTGCCTTCTCTGGGACCTTTTGCCTTTGGGTTACTTAGTTATTTTAGTAGAGCAAAAAGCATGTAAACTCCTTTGATCATATAGTTATTAAATTACTTGGCATATGTCGCCCCAAGAGTATAAGACAATGGTATCCTTACAAAACAATGACTTTCTTTTCTTACTCTTTTCATTCCTTTTCTTTTATCCCTCTCTCCCTTCCTATCTCCTCCCTTCCTAGTTAAAGATTCACTTATACAAGTAAAAGGTGTCAGTGTATCAAAGGTCATTAGGAATCAATATATTTTTGTTTCAGGACACCTTGCATTAAGGAGGAAATAGCTTTGATTGTGAAAATTTGTCCTCTTGAGGGCCTATTTCTAATCTTTTCAGCTATAGAATGTTATATTAATTTAGGAAATTAATTTTGCATTTTTAATAATTTGGAATAGAACTATAGTCATATCAAGAGTAAGATAAGTATGTGGTTTTGAGATTTCTAAAATCTTACATGTGAACAGTTCTTACAGTTTCTCAATTAACAGACTTTCCTTTTCTATAAATAAAATTGTTTGCAATCATTTTTTCTGTTCTAGGAAGTCTCAAGGACTTTAGTCCCTGAGGACTAAATCTTGCAAAAAATAGAGAAGCAAAATTTCTTTCTGTGAATTTGTAAAGAAGAACATTCAATTATTTAAAAATATATTGATCTGGAAATCATCAAAGAAATAGCATTTATATTGTTTTCTAAAATCTTACATGTGAACAGTTCTTACAGTTTCTCAATTAACAGACTTTCCTTTTCTATAAATAAAATTGTTTGCAATCATTTTTTCTGTTCTAGGAAGTCTCAAGGACTTTAGTCCCTGAGGACTAAATCTTGCAAAAAATAGAGAAGCAAAATTTCTTTCTGTGAATTTGTAAAGAAGAACATTCAATTATTTAAAAATATATTGATCTGGAAATCATCAAAGAAATAGCATTTATATTGTATTTTAAGAATAAAAGAGACTCAGTGGATATGCATGATTCCTTGCTCTAAATTAGCTAAGGAAAATTAGGTAGAGGATGACACAGTATAATTAAAATATAGGAGGGGGATAACCATGAATCAGTCAGGATAAGAAAATAAATCAAAAGAAAAAGAACTGAAAAGATCTTTTTGTATGCATAAAACTTTTTTTTTTCTTTAAAAAGAACTATGTGAGTGGAAGAGAATAACAGTGAAACATTAAGTGGGAGTAGGTGGAAAAGAACAATTGTAGATCAAAAATAGACTATGTACACAGTGGGTATCTGAACTTTCTATAGTAGATATACTAATATCAGTGGCTCTCCTCTGGTTTCTTTGAATACAAGATTAACAAAACATATTAAAAACAAACATTTATCCTCTCTCAAGCCAATAAAAAAGGAAGACAGTTTTTCTACTAAGTCATTTAGTACTATGACCAGATGGTTAAAGAAGATCAATTTCAAAAGTTGATTTTCAAATTTTAGAGGAAACTGCTGTTGGTTTTCCGTTTGGTGCACTTCATTTGCATATGAAAATGCTTCCATAATATTGTAGTTCATTTAGTGGGTGAACAGCTTGAATATATATTTGGCTTTATGGTGCCAAAACAACCAGTTGATCTGATAAAATTACAAGTAAATTTGTGGGTGGAGGAAAAAGCAGTAATAAATCTCTTATATGTCAGCTTGCAGAAGAAAGAAACTATTTGCCTACTCCCCAAAACTCCTCAAATTCTCAAGGGGTTGAATTTACATTATACAGAGATCAGTTGATCTGATAAAATTACAAGTAAATTTGTGGGTGGAGGAAAAAGCAGTAATAAATCTCTTATATGTCAGCTTGCAGAAGAAAGAAACTATTTGTCTACTCCCCAAAACTCCTCAAATTCTCAAGGGGTTGAATTTACATTATACAGAGAAAACGTAATGGTATTAGTACTTAGTTGTTGATTACTTGGAGAAGGAAATGGCAACCCACTCCAGTGTTCTTGCCTGGAGAATCCCAGGGACGGGGGAGCCTGGTGGGCTGCCGTCTATGGGGTCTCACAGAGTCGGACACGCTGAAGCGACTTAGCAGCAGCAACTCTTGTTAAAATGAATGTTATTTTTGTCTTAATTAATTTTTAAAACTGCCAGTAAAATTCTTAAAAAATAATAGACCTATATAAACACAGTCTGAATATACACGCATATAAAAATTTAACCAGTCTTTGGATACATGATCTATCAAGGTGTCTTGTTAAATAGTGAAATAATGATTCAATGCTCTAACCATTTTTTTAAATGATTGATTGACCAAATAAGTAAATATCTTCCATCCTGCTGATTACATAGTTCTGTTATTAGAATGAAGAATAAGACCTTTCCAGTTGTTGGTATCTAAATGATTATTAGGCAGGCACAGCCTCTGTTTAAATGTGACTTTGTCTGCAGTGGACACTATTGTTACTTCTTCAGCATCAATTCCATTCCTCCTTTACAATAGAGTAACCACTAGTCCAGATAATCGGCCTGAGCTCTTGCTTTGGGCTTCCCTGGTGGCTCAGTGGTAGAGAATCCACCTGCAGTGCAGGAGACTTGGGTTTGATCCCTGGGTTGCAAAGATCCCCTGGGGAAGGAAATGGCAATCCACTCCAGTATTCTTGCTGGGGAAATCCCATGGACAGAGGAGACTGACAGACCCCATGGGGTCTCAAAAGAGTCAGACGCAATGTAGCAACTGAACAACAACTAGCTTTAGAACTGGACTCTGATTGGCTTAGCCCCTAGTGAAGTTTCATCACCCTCTTCATAGTGATTGGTTCATATTGGTTCACATGACAAATGAGTTGTTCCAGTCAGAATGAAGCCCATGGCATTTATTCAAAGCCTGAGAAAACAGTTCTGTCTCCTTCTGGATGGTGTCTCATCTTTATGTGAGGCCTGGAACTGCTATTGTTACTTTCCTGCCATGAGGAAATCCAGTCTCGGGACACAGCTGGCACACCTGGGTGGTAAAGCTCAGTGAATGACAAAGAATTACAGCATACCTTGGAGATATTGTGAGCTCAATTCCAGATGACCACAATGAAGCAAACATCATTACTCCAGGAGATGGTGATGGACAGGGAGGCCTGGCGTGCTGCGATTCATGGGGTCGCAAAGAGTTGGACACAACTGAGCCACTGAACTGAAGTGAGAAAGATGTTAAAATCTCCAATTATGTTGTAGATTTGTTTTTCCCTTTAGTTCTGTCATTTTTCTGCACTATGTTTTTGAAACTTTGTTATTTGGAGCCTATACATTTAGAATTGAATGCTTCTTTGTCTTCTGTAATATTCTCTACTTTGTTTAACATAGTCACATCAGCATTCTAATGCTTAGTGTTTGCACATAAAAAACACTTCACCCTTTATTTGCATCTGTCTGTGTCTTTATGTTTAAAATGTCATTTCTTACAAACAGCATATAGTTGAGTCTTCCCTTTTAAAAATCTAGTTTGTTAATTTCTCCCTTTTAATTGATATGCTTAGGCCATTAACTTTAATTACTAATATAGTTGAGTGTTTTTCTAGTACTGTGGTATATATTTTCTATTTATCCTAATTATTCTTTATTTGTTTATTCTTTTGGCTGAAATATACACTTTTTTAGCATTCCATTTTTACTGATGATATCACCTTTTTAGCTCTTCCTTGTGCTCATTTTTAGTGGTTGCTCTACAGATTATACTTTGATCTTTAAGCTACTAGTCTAGTAGCTTAATATAGTCTAGTAGCTTTATATAGTCTTGAACTATATAAAAACTTTATAAGAGTATAATTCCATTTATCCCCCTCCTTTTTTGTTCTTATTATCTTATATTTTACATCTAAACAAACTATAAACCCCACAACAAGCTGCTGTAAGTTTTGCTTTTAAAATACTCTTTTTAAGATCTCAAATAGCTAAAGCAATGTTGGAAAAAAAAAAATGGAGCTGGAAGAATCAGGGATCCTGACCTCAGGCTATACTATAAAGCTATAGTCATCAAAAGAGTATGATACTGGCAGAAAAATAGAAATATTGATCAATGGAACAGGACAGAAAACCCAGAAATGAACCCATGCACCTATGGTCAATTTATACAAAAGAGGCCAAGAATACACAGTATTAAAAAAACAGTCTCTTCAACAAATGGCACCGGGAAAATAGGACCATTACATGTAAAAAAAATGAAATAAGATCATTCTTTAATACCATACATGCAAATAAGCTCAAAATGGATTAAAGACCTAAATGTGAGACTGGACACTATAAAACTACTAGAGGAAAACATAGGCAGAAGACTCTTACAAACCATAGCGGTATATTTTTCGATCTGTCTCCCAGAATAATGGAAATAAAAAGAAAAATAAACAAATGACATCTACTTAAACTCAAAAGCTTTTACACAGAAAAGGAAACAATAAACAAGACAAAAACATTGGGAGAAAATATTTACAAATGATGTGACTGACAAGGGATTAGTCTCCAAAATTTACAAACAGCTCATGATGCTTAACAGTATCAAAACAAACAATCCAATCAAAAAATGGGCAGAAGACCTAAATAGACATTTCTTCAATGAAGATATACAGATGGTCAAGAGGCACCTGAAAAGGTGTTCAACATGGTTAATTATCAAAATGGCTATCACCAAAAAATCCACAAACAATAAATGCTAGAGAAGGTGTAGAGAGAAGGGAACCCTCCTACACTGTTGGTGGGAATTTAAATTGGTACAGCCAGTGTAAAGAACAGTATGAAGGTTCCTTAAAAAACTAAAAACAGAGCTACCATATGACCCTGCAGTCCCACTTCTGGGCATGTATCTTGAGAAAAACTTGATCTCAAATGATACATGCACCCCATTGTTCATTGCAGCACTGTTCACAACAGCCAAGACATGGAAGCAACCTAAATGTCCATCAACAGAGGAATGAGTAAAATAAATGGGGTGCACATATACACTGGAATATTACTTAGCCATTAAAAAGAATGAAATAAGGCCATTTTGCAGCAACATGGATGGACCTAGACATTGTCATAGTGAGTGAAGTCAGACAGAGAAAGAGAAAAATCATATGACATCCCTTATATGCTTAATCTTTAGAAATGAACTTACAAACAGAAAGACACTCAGACTTAGAAAATGGGTAAAGGGATAGTTAGGGAGCTTGGGATGGACATGTACACACTGCTATATTTAAAATGGATAACCAACAAGGACCTACTGTGCATATAGCACATGGAACTCTGCTCAGTGTTCTGTGGCAGCCTGGATGCCACTCCTAGGGGAGTTTGAGGGAGAATATGGATACATGCACATGTATGGCCAAGCCCCTTCATTGCTCACCTGAAACTATCACATTGTTAATCGGCTATAGACCAATACAAAATAAAAAGTTTTTTTTTAAGATAATAGTCTTTTAAAGACTTTGATATACACAAATAAAGATACTAAAACAAACAAACCAACAACAACAAAAAAAACCAGCCATTTATTTTTATCCAGATATTTACCCACTGTGGTGCTTTTCACTCCTGATAATCTGGTGTTCTGTCTGGTACCATTTCCCTTAGTCTGAAAAACTCATGTTAGTATTTCTTATAGTGCAGATCTTCTGGAGACAAATTATCTCAGTTTTTATCTGTCTGAAAATGTCTTTATTTTGCCTTCATTTGGAATGATATTTTTACTAATTTGCCCCTTTATCTTTTCTAGTAACTCACAGTCCAGGAAGAGGGTAGAATTATGAAATGGGACAAATCAAATCAAGAATATAAGGCTTAGAGATGACAGAAATTTAAAAAATAATGTTCATTTGTCAAATTTATAGAATAGCTTATTGGACTATTAGGTCCTTTGCACAAGAAGGTTGAAATGAGCAAAGACGACTAAGCAGAGTAGATACAGGTTTTGCATACTAAGAAACAAAACCAGATGAATTCTTTATATGCTTTGGTATCAACAGCAGCAGAAGCAGAATGACGCTTCTTCCCCTAACTGACCAAGAACTTCATTTAACCTTTAACAAACATAGATTTATCCCTGTCATTCCTTTTTTCTGTAATAGCTAAGACTCTCATTTTTTACCATTATCTAAGCTCCCTACTAAAAATATATGTACCCAAAATAGCAGAGAAAGGATAAAATTTTAAACTACAAATTTCCAAATGTTCAAAAGCCATGAAATTAAAGAAAAATTCTTTATCTTCCACTAAAATTTCTGTAAGATTAAAGAACACCAAGCACCCTTACAAAGTTAACTCTCTGCTTATTTATCTAATGAACAGGAAAGAATAACATGAAAAAATATGTCAAAAGATAAGACAAAAAACTTATTTAGGCCACTGATGTAATCTATGTTTCATAAAGCCCATTTTGCCAGCTGTGTGGAATTCTCCATTGGCAACAGTCTCTTCCTGCTCCCTTTTCGCTCTTCCCTGTATAACAAAGGATGAAAGCCTGACAACTACATTACCCAAACTTTTGCTACCAGGGTCTAGATATAATTTAGGTGCTACCAATAATATTCACTTGCACCAGATCTGGAAAACAGAGGGAGACAGAGTGCATTTTTTTCTCTGGCCATGGAGGCAGCTAATGTGTAGGCTTTGGAAGATGTGAGTTTTGGCAGTACTAGACATTGTATTCCAATGTGAGTAAGCAGCTTTGGGACTTTGAGGTAACTATGACATTAGTAATGATTGCCTGTCACCTCCAGAAGTACTACCAACAAATAAAGTTGCTATAATAGGTGAACAAAAGGTGAGTGGCCCAGAGAAACACACACTGGATAATCAGAGACTCTCAATGTCAGAGCTTAAGCTCATTTAGACTACCCCTCATTATCTTATAGATGAAAACAGTCCCTTAATGGTTACAAGTCCATGGTTCTCAATATCCTTTTAATGTACTTTAGAGCATACATACTGCTTCCAATTAGTTTCCAAATAATCAAATAGTTAACGCATTCTATTAGCATACCCATTAGCTTCCCTTGTGGCTCAGCTGGTAAAGAATCTGCCTGCAATGCGAGAGACCTGGGTTCAATCCCTGGGTTGGGAAGATACCCTGGAGAAGGGAACGGCTACCCACTCCAGTATTCTGACCTGGAGAATTCCATGGACTGCAAAGAGCTGGATCCAACTTTCATTTTCACTTTATTTCCCTGGTGGCTGACGGTAAAGCATCTGCCTGCAATGTGGGAGACCTGGGTTCGATCCCTGGGTTGGAAAGATTCCATGGAGAAGGAAATGGCAACCCACTCCAGTACTGTTGCCTGGAAAATTCCATGGATAGAGGAGCCTGTCCATGGGGCTACAGTCCATGGGGTCGTAAAAGAGTCAGACACGATTGAGCGACTTCACGTTATTAGCATATAATCAGGTAAACCTGGTGAAACATATCCCATCCTGAAATGAAATGTCCTGATTCTTACAGCTTCCATTTCTCCATTTCCATTAATGGGGATCATCCTGAAGTAATTTTCTCATTCTATTTTTACTTCCTGAACCCACATCAATCAGCCTTTTGTCATTACCACTCTCCAATGAGACAACTTTCGTCGGTCACTCGCTGATGCTTAGTCACTAAATCGCGTACAATTCTATTGCTAACCCATGGACTGGAGCCTGCCAGGTTCCTCTGTCCATGGGCTTTCCCAGGCAAGAGTACTGGAGTGGGCTGCCAGTTCCTTCTCCAGGGGATTTTTCTGACCCAGGATCAAACCTGGGTCTTCCGCACTGCAGGCAGACTCTTTACCATCTGCACCACCAAGGAAGCTTTTAATCCAGCTTTATTCCAATTTCTGATGTTCCTCAAATATGTAAACTGTTTCCTCCTGAGGGTCACTAATATTTTCTATTCTCTTGCTTTGGAAGCTGTTTTTCCAGATTTTCTCCTAGATCTTTACATTATTTGCTCCTCCGTTTTCTTGCCTATGGCAAAAGCAGTTTTCTCACCCAAACCCTCTTCTTCCCAAGCACATAGGAAAACTACATTTGCCAAACCTAATGCAAGGGAGACTAGGAAAAGTGACAGAGTTTTAGTCAACTGAACAGTGGCAAAGGCCATGCCTTATCCCTAAATTATTTTGCATAATTTTTCAAACTTTCTTCCCCAACATCCAAAGCTAGAAGCAAAGGATTTCAAGTTGCTGAGGCCACAATGTGGCAGAACCTGGATTCTTAGTCACTGCTTGGAGGAAAGCTATTCTAGAGAGCTATCTCAAACTTTGAGTGGGTGATGAACAAATTTTTATTCCAGTCGGCTACTGAGATTTTGAGGCTAGCTGCTGTTGCTTGGTTGCTAAGTCGTGCCCAACTCTTTGTGCCCTCCATGAACTGCAGCACACCAGGCTTGTGACAGCTGGTAATAATTACCTTGACAATACCTTACTCAAGTAGAATCTCTTTAGAGAAGGCTTCTCTTACCACCCAATCTAAAATTGCCACTCACCTCTCAATTCAAACTCTAGCCCTGTTTATTTCTTTAAAGAACTTTTAATTTTGAGTCAGTGAGTCAAAGTCGCTCAGTTGGGTCTGACTCTGCAACACCATGGATTGTAGCTCACCAGGCCCCTCTGTCCATGGAATTTTCCAGGCAAGAATACTGGGGTGGTTTGCCATTCCCTTCTCCAGGGAGTCTCCCCGACCCAGGGATCAAACCCAGGTTTCCTACACTGGAGGCAGATTCTTTCCTGAGCCACCAGGAAAGCCCTTTGAGTGTATTTAAACATTTATTCATTTATTTCTTTAAGTTAATCGTTTCCCTCGTGATGAGAAATTTAAAGATCCACTTTCAGATTTCCCTGGTGGTACAGTAGATAAAAATCTGCCTGCCGTCTACTGTAGAGCACATGGAAATCTGCTCAACGTTATGTGGCAGCCTGGATGGGAGGGGGGATTGGGGAAGAATGGATACAGGAATGACCGAGTCCCTTTGCTGTTTACTTGAAACTACCACAACATTGTTAATCTATACACCTCACTACAAAATAAAAAGTTAAAAAAAAAAAAAAAGAATCCACCTGCCAACGCAGCAAACACAGGTTTTACTGCTGGTCTGGAAGATTCTACACGCTGCAGAGCAACTAAGCTCCTGTATCACAACTACTGAGTTCGTGTGCTGCAACTACTGAAGCCAGTACACCTAGAGCCTGTGCTCTGCAACAAGAAAAGCCACTGCAACATGAAGTCTGCACACCAAACTAGAGAACAGCTCCTCCTCTCCACAACTAGAGAAAGCCTGTGTGCAGCAACGAAGACCCAGCAACCAAAAATATAAAAGATCCATTCTCTTCCAATTTTCAAATATACACTACAGAATTATTAACTAAGGTTACCATGCAGCAAACTACATCCCTATGAGTTCTTTACTTCGTAACTAGAAGTCTGTAGCATCCACCCACCACCTCTGGAAACCACCATGAGTTTGGTGTTTTTTTAAGATTCCACATGTAAATGAGATCATTTGGTATTTATCTTTTCTGGGTCTGACTTACTTCACTTTATAGTTGATAGTTTATCTTTCCCATTAGAATGTAAGTTCCATGAAGGCATGGACTCTATCATCAGTTCATCTGACTCTTTGTGACCCCATGAATTGCAGCATGCCAGGCCTCCCTGTCCATCACCAACTCCCAGAGTCCACCCAAACTCATGTCCATAGAGTCGGTAATGCCATCCAGACATCTCATCCTCAGTCGTCCCCTTCTCCTCCTGCCCCCAATCCCTCCCAGCATCAGAGTCTTTTCCAATGAGTCAACTCTTCACATGAGGTGGCCAAAGTTTTGGAGTTTCAGCTTTAACATCAGTCCTTCCAAAGAACACCCAGGACTGATCTCCTTTAGAATGGACTGGATGGATCTCCTTGCAGTCCAAGGGACTCTCAGGAGTCTTCTCCAAACACAATTCAAAAGCATCAATTCCTCAGCGCTCAGCTTTCTTCACAGTCCAACTTTCACATCCATAAATGACTACTGGAAAAACCATAGCCTTGACTATACGGACCTTTGTTGGCAAAGTAATGTCTCTGCTTTTTAATATGCTATCTAGATTGGTCATAACTTTCCTTCTAAGGAGTAAGCATCTTTTAATTTCATGGCTACAGTCACCATCTGCAGTGATTTTGGAGCCCCAAAAAATAAAGTCTGACACTGTTTCCTCATCTATTTCCCATGAAGTGATGGGACCAGATGCCATGATCTTCGTTTTCTGAATGTTGAGCTTTAGCCAACTTTTTCACTCTCCTCTTTTCACTTTCATCAAGAGGCTTTTTAGCTCCTCTTCACTTTCTGCCATAAGGGTGGTGTCATCTGCATATCTGAGGTTATTGATATTTCTCCCAGCAATCTTGATTCCAGCTTGTGCTTCTTCCAGCCCAGCGTTTCTCATGATGTCCTCTGCATAGAAGTTAAATCAGCAGGGTGACAATATACAGCCTTGACGCACTCCTTCTCCTATTGGGAACCAGTCTGTTGTTCCATGTCCAGTTCAGACTCTTATCATACTCTCTGCTATATTCCCAAAGTCCAGAATAGCACCTGGCTCATTATTACTACCACAGGTAACATTTGTTAGGAGCTTGCAATTTGTCAATCTAAGTAATTCAGAAGTAGTATTAGATACTGGAATGACAGAAAGACTATAAATGTGCTTTGTGGTAAAAAAAAAAACAAAAACAAACAAAAAATTAAGATAGAAGCCCAACTAAACAGGTTCTAAATAAGAGCTGTCAATAACCCGCAGTGCTATTAAGTCTAAATACAAAAATGCTCTCCACAGAGATGTGCCTTCAATCCCAAGCTGTCCTACATTTGAAAAGTTCTAAGAACAGAGGAGATAAACAGTATCATTTGTTAAGTTTTTCGTGCCAAAAACAGCTGATACAGACCCATGCACAGGAACTCTAGACTTGAATGCAAATTTGAGAGACAGAGCAGGAAAGAGCACCATACCTGAACAGGAAGCCCTAGCGCTATAAAACCTAAATGAGTGTTGTGAAACCTGGGAAGAGGGCTTCAGTGGCCAAGAAAGCTGCACCAGTAGCAGCAGGAGGCAGCAGGAAGTGGCTAAAGTTCAAGTTTCCCAAATCATCCAGGGAAGACAGCAACCCACCTTCAGGAAGCCTTCTAACAAGTATGCCAAGTGAAAGTGAGAGTCTTAATCGTGAAAGTGTTAGTAGCTCAGCAGTGTCTGACTCTTAGCAACCCCATGGACTGTAGCCTGCCAGGCTTCTCTGTTTATGGAATTTCCCAGCAAGATACTCGAATGGGTTGCCATTTCTTTCTCCAGGGGATCGTCGCAACCCAAGAATTGAACCTGAGTCTTCTGTATTGCAGGCAGATTCTTTACTATCTCAGCCACCAAGGAAGCCCACAAATATGCCAACTGTTGTTAAAGACAAGCAGAAACAAACCTGAAGAATACGAGTTTTCTGTTGATTATTCGTCATTCTTCTTGACTTGGTCCTTTCCACTTCGTGTCTATGAACCCATCCTCGAAGTTCATGATTTAACCTATAAAATAGTTTAATTAATTAAACATATTTCATAGAAATACATGTTTCACCTTTGATTGGAAAGGAATTTAATCATGTTCTGAGGTTCCGAAGAGCATTCCAAATGCCTAATGATTCAATATTCTTTTGACTGAAGAAAGAGAAGACACTTAATGTTAGTTTTTTTTAATGACTTGCATTTTTATATGGTAGTCTCCTCAATCATGAGTTCAAAGTTCAAAGAAAATCATAGCTAAATACCTGCCAAACATAAATACTGAAATGCAAAGGTTTTTCCATAATAAAAATATTTCTGTTTCTGCTCTTGGGACTATGTACACACAAATACTGGAGATGCTGGAGAGCATAGAACAAGTCATAGGACTCCTAACCACAAATGGATGCATCAAGGCCTTTGAAACTCATGCTCCTTGGGGAGAAGAAAAAGAATCAATCAACTGCTCAGGAAGAGAATTTTTAAGGTACTATAATCCAAATTTTCCAAAACTGAAAAAAAAAATTTTTTTAAGCCCAGTTCAAATATAACTTCTCTTTATTTTACTTACTTTTTAAAGCAATTGTAGAGATGTCAGACTATACTTCCTCTTCTACAGTTGATTACTACATACCACACACACACAAAAACTGAAGCATTTTTTAAAGTGTGAAGATAGCATCGAAAAATCACAGGAAAAAAAAATTCAAGGGAAGAGTAAATAAAGAAAAATACACTAATGTGAAAGTGATTCCAGAATCACATACCTTCAAATTATTACTTCCTAATTTGAAGGAAAAGGTACCTTCCAATATGAATGTTACCACCTGCAAATCTAACACTTACCCTGAATTTTTATATTAATGTTACTCTTCAGTTTTCAAATAAGACATATTTAAGCATACAACTCCAATATAATCACATAAAATAGACCCAATACCCCCTTTATCAGGTTGGTGGGGAAACTGAACAATTGATATGCCTCCCTACAGTTATGCAAGAAGTAATTCAGAGTTTTCTCAGCTACTTGGTTAATCTGAATAAATATTTTTCTAGGTTCCACGGCTAAGCATAGGAGCCCAATCAGCTGTATCTGCAGCCACTGACAGCACTCACCTGAGAGATTCTGTTGTGTTTACCAGGGGCTGGCAGGGGGGCGGAGGGATGTAGAGTAATGGCTCTTCAGTCAGCACCATCAGGGCTTTGTCGTTTGAGACAGAACGGTCGTATCTGAAACACAAATGCACGGAATGTGTTGCCTTGTGTCTTATATTCCTGAGAAGAAGTCTGCTATGAGAAAGTCGTTGCTAGTATTGCTTTCATGGAAATAAAAATATAAACAAGCACAGTCCTACTATACAGCAGAGAACTATATTCAGTCTCCTATGATAAATCATAATGGAAAAAAATGTTAAAAAGGAATGTATGTGTGTACACACAACACTAATGAACACAATACTGTAAATCAACTATATTGATTATAGTTACTATATTGATTATAGTACTTCTATACTTCAATAAAAACATTGTTGTAAATATTTTAAATAGAACATACTGCAAGCAAGAAGTGAATGTGATTTAAAATGGAGAGAAATATATACCATATAGCACAAACATCATTTTGCAATTTTCTACAGAGATTATCACGGTAGTGCACATTTACTGCTCAATGATTAAGTACTTAAAACTAGAGATATAATGATAACACATAGTTCACGTCTTCAGTCAGATCAAAGCATACTCAGTGATGCTGGAACACATGAGGCAACACAGTTAAGACGCTAAACTGGGGGGAAGACCCATCATGGATAGGAAAGATTTACAACTGACAGTGAAGTATTATGTAACCAGGACTGAAGTTTGTGCTCATTCTCAGCACTGTGATAAGAGAACTGAATAGTCTCCTTAAAAAAGTGTCTGTGTATATATCCCAATGTTCATTGCAGCACTATTTGCAACAGCCAGGTCATGGAAGCAACCTAGATGTCCACTGACAGATGAACAGACAAAGAAGTTATGGCACATATACACAATAGAATAGTACTCAGTCATAGAAAGGAACATGTTTCAGTCAGTCCTAGTGAAGTGGATAAATCTAGAGCCTGTTATACAGTTACGTAAGTCAGAAATAGAAAAATAAATATCATGTATTAACGCATATGTATGGAATCTAGAAAAACCAGTACTGATGAAGCTCTTTACAGGGTAGGAACAGAGACTCAGACGTAGAAAACAGACTTGGGACACAGCACGGGAAGGAGTGGACAGGACAAATTGAGAGAGTAGCACTGAGACAGATACAGTGCAACATGTGAAGCAGACAGCTAACGGGAAGGGGCTGTGCAACATGGGGAGCTCAACACGTACTCGGTGACAACCTAGAAGGGTGGAGGGGCGAGGCGGAGGTTCAAAAGGGAGACATATACACACTTATGGCTGACTCATGCTGTTGTATGGAAGAAACCAATACAATATTGTAAAACAATTATCCTTCAGTTAAAAATAATTTAAAAAAAAATACTGTGTGTGGAAGGGGAAAGGAAAAGCATAAAATACTGGGCAGGAGAAAAGTAAAAGCCTTGAAAAGTTAAATATTAGAATCATGGAGGAATCCCTAATAAAACACCTGACTGACATTAACCACTTATTCCATTAGCTTTAAAAAATATACTTTCCTAATCATCACAGTGATCTATATCATATGAATTCATATCCAGAGTGTGATGTCGTGAGCAAAATAAGGGTTCCTAATCAGATCCTAATCTGAGTTGAGGATATTATGGCTATTTATTCCCATCAGTCTATTTTAACCTTTTTTACTAAGAATCTGAATTCTGTCTTGAATTTCTTTATATACAATACTCTGGATTTAGAAAACTAGATTTATTAAAATTCAAAAAGAAAAACACAAAATTGGACATGGTTAGATTTGTGCTTTTCTTTTTAATTAATTTTTATTTTTTAGTTTGTTTTGCTTTACAATACTGTATTCATTTTGCTATACAATGACATGAATCAGCCACGAGTGTACATGAACTCCCAATCCTGACCCCCAAAACACCAATACAGTATACTTACACATATATATGGAATTTAGAAAGATGGTAATGATAAACCTGTACGCAAGACAGCAAAAGAGACACAGATGTATAGAACAGCCTTTTGGCCTCTGTGGGAGAGGGAGAGGGTGGGATAATTTGGCAGAGTGGCAGTGTAACATGTAAGATTTGTGCTTTTCAATCAACAATAGATATTTTTTGAATACCAACTATGTGCCAGATACTGTGCTAGGTGATGGAATTCCAACAGGGAACAGGGAAATGAAGTCCAATCCTCCATGATCTTGATGGAGAAGATGGACCAAATGCAAGAAAACAAACACATAGAATATATCCAAACTGAAGTAAGAGCTATGAAAAAAACATATGGTTGAGATAGAAAACCAAATGACAATGTCTACTTCAGATAAAATGGTCTGAGAAGGAGATGGTATTTAAGACAAGGTGTACAAGAAGCCAAACCTATAAAAACTGGGGGAAGAGTGTTCTAGATAGAGGCAGGTGGGAAAACGGAGGCTTTATGGAACTTAAAGAAAACTCACCAGCTGAAAAAGTTGTAAGCAAGTGAGGGAGGCACAAGATGTTTGGAAAGACGGAGACCAACCATGATAAGGAATTACTAAATGTAATAAGAAGCCACAAAACGGTGTTAGCGACCCCATGGACATGACTGAGTGACTTCACTTTCACTTTTCACTTTCATGCATTGGAGAAGGAAATGGCAACCCACTCCAGTGTTCCTGCCTGGAGAATCCCAGGGATGGGGGAGTCTGGTGGGCTGCCATCTAGGGGTTGCACAGAGTCGGACATGACTGAAGCAACTTAACAGCAACAGCAACAGAAAAGTGATATATTTTTAATTTATACGTATCCCTTGCTATTGTACCAAAATTAGTTTTGATGGAGGCAAAAGGGGAAGCTGGGAGACCAGTTAGAGTAGAAAACCACTCTGCCTTGTACTTGGTAAATTCTCTCTCAGTTAGGAGAGATCAATAGCAACCTGGGCAAGAGCTGAAGATACTATGACTAAAGTGGTGGCAGTGAAGATAAAAAATGAACCAATTCAAGATAATATTTGGAAAGAATATCAACAGCACTTGTTGAAAGGGAGGAACCCAGGGTCTCTGGCTTGGGCAACAGAAATCAAGACGCACACTGTACAGAGTGGGTGGAACTAGAGTATGGAAAAGGACCTCGAGTTTCACTGTGCAGCTGTCAAGTTTGTAATGTTAAGAGAAGTGAAGGAACTACTGGATAGACGACTTTGGAGAAGCAAAGTCTGGACAGGAAATGAAAGAGAGTCATCGGGATATACAGAAATGGACTGCGTGCTAAATTATGGCATAAAGGAAAAAAAAGGTTCACAGCTCTATACTTTAGGATTTGGATAGAAGAGGAGCCTACAAAGATGAAGCAGAGCCCATGAAAACAGAGGAACCAAAACTGCAGCAATACTAAAGGAGAATACTTCAGGAAGGAGTGATCTATACAGCCAAATGCTGAGGAAAGATCAAGACAGAGATAAGTTTTCACTGGATTTGACAATGCTGAAATCACTGGCCACTTTGACAAAAACAATTTTTGCAGTGTGGAAAACTAACTTTAGATAAAACTTAAAGACTTCTAAGTATGTCACATACAAGTGCGAAAAAGCAACAGCAGAGGGTATATACACCATTCTTCCCTGCAGCTGCACCAGAAACATTCTTGATGCCCTTTCTTCTGCCTACTGGGGTTGTTATTCAGAATAAAACAGCGATGGTGGTACCCAGGTAATGAATGCACACACAAAAGGAAATCAGCTCAAATAACTGTTGAGGGAGAAGAAAAAAAACTCTGCCTTGCACTTGGTAAATTCTGAATGCTTTTAAGAAGCCAGAGACTGTTTGCCACACTAAAAAAAAAAAAAAAAAACCACCTACTGAGACCAAAGATCTTTATATATGTGTTATTTTAAAATCAGGTCTGAATACTCACAAAAATACAAACACTGAAGTCAAGTCTATCAAAAAAGTCTTGAACTACTTTTGAAACTATAAATCTGATTTATAATGTTATTTCCATGTGATCATCACTCTAGTAATGATTTCTGCACATCTGTGCTGACTGGCTTTGTTCTATCAGCCAAAAATATTCTTTGGAAAAGGAAACAAAAATTGTGATAGGAGAAATATTGTATCAGCAAAGGGACTGCTGCTGCTGCTGCTGCTAAGTCGCTTCAGTCGTGTCCGACTCTGTGCAACCCCATAGACAGCAGCCCACCAGGCTCCACCATCCCTGGGATTCTCCAGGCAAAAACACTGGAGTGGGTTGCCATTTCCTTCTCCAATGCATGAAACTGAGGAGTGAAAATGAAGTCACTCAATCATGTTTAAAAACCACCTACTGAGACCAAAGATCTTTATATATGTGTTATTTTAAAATCAGGTCTGAATACTCACAAAAATACAAACACTGAAGTCAAGTCTATCAAAAAAGTCTTGAACTACTTTTGAAACTATAAATCTGATTTATAATGTTATTTCCATGTGATCATCACTCTAGTAATGATTTCTGCACATCTGTGCTGACTGGCTTTGTTCTATCAGCCAAAAATATTCTTTGGAAAAGGAAACAAAAATTGTGATAGGAGAAATATTGTATCAGCAAAGGGACTGCTGCTGCTGCTGCTGCTAAGTCGCTTCAGTCGTGTCCGACTCTGTGCAACCCCATAGACAGCAGCCCACCAGGCTCCACCATCCCTGGGATTCTCCAGGCAAAAACACTGGAGTGGGTTGCCATTTCCTTCTCCAATGCATGAAACTGAGGAGTGAAAATGAAGTCACTCAATCATGTTCAATTCTTCGCAACCCCATGGGCTGCAGCCCACCAGGCTCCTCCGTCCATGGGATTTTCCAGGCAAGAGTAATGGAGTGGGGTGCAATTGCCTTCTCCAAGGAAAGGGACTAGGTGGAATTGAAGGGGAAAGAAAAGGGAGAACCTAAGCCAACATGCAATCTGGAGACAATGATATCCATACTACTCCTGAGATGGTCAGAGCTCCAGACTGCCTGCAAACCATTCCATACCAATAGGAAAAATTTCAATAAATAAATCACTGCAAATAAAGGGCAGTACTAAGGAGCTACAGCTAATGAGAATTCCTGGAATAAATACAGGTTCTGGCTGATGCCTTAGAAGTAGAGTGACTATCCTTTTTCCTTCATCCAAGACAGTCCTGATTTACACCTGACATCCTGACATTATTACACTGGTACACTAGTACTAGTAGCTGAGGCTCCAGTTCTTTGGCCACCTGATGCAAAGAAGTGACTCATTAGAAAAGAGCCTGATGCTGAGAAAGACTGAAGGCAGGAGGAGAAGGGGACAACAGATGATGGTATGGTTGGATAGCATCATCGACTCGATGGACATGAGTTTGAGCAAGCTCCAGGAGTTGGTGATGGACAGGGAGGCCTGGTGTGCTGCAGTCCACGGGGTCGCAAAGAGTCTGACACGACTGAGTGACTGAACTGACACTACTACTACCTTTCATTATTAAAAGTCTCTCGGTTTGGTTGACAGATTATATGGTTATCTTATATACCACACATTTCTAAGACTGAAAAAATATATGCAGTTAATTATTAAATGATAGACAAATGTAATATTATAAATTATGAGATTAGAATCTACTCATTTGAACCAGTTGTCATAACTCTCCTGAAAAAATGAAACATAACATAAAGTAAGCTGTATTAAAAAACACACACACATATGTTACGGCTGAGTATAAATAAACCACCTTAAAATCAGTTTAAAACAAATTCATACTTGGTGCTTTCAATGTTTCACACACATTTTTTGGTATCTGTTATTTAGTATATAAAATAATAAAAGAAAGAATATCAAATTAATGGGCTAACACCTAAATCTACCAAATGGCTCAATAATAATCTTACGTACTTCAATAGAGACTTGCATACAACCAAGAATTGATAATCATTTCCATTTTTATTAAGACCAGTAACCTATTAATAAATTATGCACAAGCAATGGAGGCTCTGGGTGAGGGACAGAGAGATGGCTTGCACTTCACGCATAATTTTGAAAGATGATAAATTACAGCCTAAAAGTCATTCAGACCTCTAGTTAGAGCTAATACGATCAAAGGAATGTGCTTTCCACGAACCACCGTATTATCTCACTCTAACATGGACAAGTAACTAAAAGCTTTTATTTATTGTAGTTAGTGAAATATACAAAATATTTTTATAAAGCTTACCTGAACAGTAATTTCAGGTGTCTAATTCCATTGTATTTTTAGCAACAAGCTATATAACTTAAAGGGGCATACTCTCAACTCTCATAAATCCAAAGGCTATCTATGAAAAACGTAACTTTTGCTAATCTTACATAGACAACAACAGAACTCAAAATTACAGGATATGCAGGGCTAACTTGGAAAAATTATTTAGTAAATAACAAATACTATTACTATTAAACTCCAGTAATATTCAGGGACACTTATACAATCACTAAGATCAGTATTTCAGAAGTATGGCTAATTTGGGCATGTAAACAAAAGGCAGGAAATGTTAGGTTTTCCATCTATCAAATTCTATGCTGCATTGCAGTTCAGTTCAGTTCAGTCGCGCAGTCGTGTCCGACTCTTACTACCATATAATTCTTTGGATCATCTGCCATATTTAGCATAGTATTTTGCACACTGCAGATTCTTAAAAAAAGTGAATACTAGCATTTTTTCCAGGGAAGACTAAATGAAGACAAGCCTGAAGGACTATGGTAATACTCTCATTAAGTGGTATGGGTGTAACAGAGTAAAAATCAAAAGAATGATTCCCCTTGGCCTTTGGCCTGTAAAACCTTAGAGAGTTAAGAGTAATCAAATCTTTAATGATTTTCAAGCATTATTCTGTGCCATGGTTGCCACACTATAACCTCCCTTTGCCTTGTAATTCAAGGACCTAGCTCCACTTGACTCTAATAAAAATTATAAATCACACAGGGAAATGCTTATCAAAAACATTTCTGAAAAGGGCCACTATAACCTTCTTCTACTTGACATAAGGTAAAAATTATATTTTCATACAGTTGTCTTTACTATTTCCAAACTATATGGAAATTTATGAAGACAGAATTAAATTATAACAAGAAAAAGAGATTTAATAAAAATCACAATAAACAAGTATAAATTATTTTATCTAATAACTGCAAATGGGTTCAGCCATATCATTCCACCAAATCATATCTATCAGATGATATAGTAACAAATATTACATTATATATATAAACATATGACAATAAAATAACTATATTAAACACTACAAACAATATACCATGTGTAATATATAATGTATGTGTTTCAATGCATATATTAGTACACACAAACGGAGATTTTAAGGTCCCAGCTCTGCAAGAATTCTAAAACTGGGACAGTTTTTAAAAAGGAAATTTACCCTTAAAACTGATTTTTGTAAAATTTACGAACATCCTTGTAACTTGTTTGCTCTACTAGTTGAAATTGTGTATAAACAATTCAGATATAAATCTAACCTGTAGCTGTTTTTCTGGATGATATCATCTGATGTGTCTTGCTCCTCTTTAGCAGAAAATCCTAGAAGATGCCTCCTTTGATTTGTAGGGTTCATGCTAGGATTCATTCTCTTGGAATCTTGTTCCAACATGCTGAAAATGTTAAAATGTTAGCAAATAATTGAAAAAAAATTTGTCATACATATTCATACAACATGTGGCTCTGAATTCTGTACATACAGCAAGAATACTAGGGATAGAGGCAAGTGAAAACAGCTTACTGATATGATCAAATCCCTAGCTTGGCATCCTGAACGTATACATGAAAAACAATTTGAAAATAACTTTTCTAACTATAGAAGTACATTATTTATAAACTATTTTTAAAAGTCAGTATTCTATATGCTTTAAACTATGAATATATCCCTGGTGAAGGAAATGACAACCCACTCCAATACTCTTGCCTGGAGAATTCCATGGACAAAGGAGCCTGGAGGGGTACATTCCATGGGGTCACAAAGAGTTGGACACAACTGAGTGACTTAGCATGTGAATATATACATATATAAAGTAAAAGTAGGTACAGTGTACATATAAACAAATTCTAAACTCAGATAATAACTAAAATAATAAGTCTTCCTTGATGCTTCAGACTGATGTTTTCAAAGAAGAAATACTTCAAATGAAATGGGAATTATTCTCTTTATCAACAATCAAATTCACTAGATTTTCACCATCTCAGAAGGAAGGCTATCAAACTAACTTAATAGAAATTTTTAAAATGTTTATTTACTCCTTTCTCTTCATTCTCCCTAAATCTTTCTGTATGTATCTGGGGCAAACATAGATATAGATATATAAATCAATCAAATATTGCAATAGTTATTTAACATTTTAACTAATCAAGGGCTTAGAAATCTGGCTCACTGATATGATATCTTGTGTGTTTAATTTTACATTGCCACACATATAACTTATACTAGTCAAAATCTTCTTGAAATTCAACACAGGGAATTTCCCTAGGGAAGCACAAAAGAAGGGATACCAGATTCTATTTAGAAGGATGAAGTGAAGGAAGCAAATAAGGCTGATGAGAGGGTTACAGTTAAGGGCCTTGAGATTCTAAGAGAAAAGGAGTTCTCTAGGGTATAGTACTTTGCCTCCAGATTTGGAGAAAGGGATGTTAGGCGGAAGGAAAAAGCATGCACATCACTCTAGAATCTTTCTCTGATATCTTGTTATATTCCCCATTCTCTTCAATTCTTCATTCCTAGAGTCACCATCATCCAGTGTTTCTCACATGGTGTGCTGTGGCACGCTGGCATGCTACAGACTCTTCAGAGGTGTACCACCAATGATGGTCATGGTGTAAAATCTAATTTTGCTACAACTGAGGCTCCATTTTGTTACAACTGTATCTTTCAGAAAGAATGTTCACCTGAGTGGTCAGGAACAGTATAAACCCTGCTACAAATGAGATAAAAGGCTGGGGAATATCCAACTAAACTTATGAAAACTTAGCCTGGTGAGTATTTTAGAAAACATGACATAAGCAGTAAACAAGAACAATTTTGTAGGGAAGCCAAATGAAGAGTGTGATGATAACTGTAGAAAGTGTTTTTTTCTTTTTGAACCTTACATTTTGGGAAAGGGCTTACTTTTTAATCCTTTCAAGGGTGATGCCAAAAATTCTACTGAGGAAAGTAAGCCTAAACAAAATCAAAGGTAGAAACTTCCCCCTCAGGACTTCCCTGGTGGCGCAGTGTAAAGAATCCACCTGCCACGCAGGAGACACAGGTTCAAGCCCTGATCTGCGAACATCCCACATGCTGCAGAGCAACTAAGCCCAGGCACCACAACTACTGAGTCCAGGCACCTGAGAGCCCACGCTCCACAACAAGACACGCCGTCACAGTGAGAAGCCCGCGCAGCACTCTAGAGAGCAGCCTCCGCTCTCTGCAACCAGAGAAACGCCCGCCCAGCAAGAGACCCAGCACAGCCCCAGATAAACAAGTAAATACAATTATTTAAAAAAAAGATCTTACCCCAGTTTACAGAATTAATTCACCTCCTATCAACCTACCTCTCCACTGCATCTGTGAAATATCCACAGGATAACATTCCTGTTTGGTGGAAGTACTCCATCAATTTCACCAATGACTAGGCGAAACTCTACCACTGTAACTATTTAAGAATTGCGTCTGAAGCCCACTCACATTTTATTTCTACTGGATAGTGTTGAGCTAAAGCTCCTAGGAAGGAACAGGGTTTGGGAGAGGAGCAAATTCTGCGTGTCCCTCCCTGCAATTCACTTCAATAGGGTCCTCTTTTTTAAAAAAAACTAAAAATGTTTTAATTAGTAGCACTGGTCTTGGTAAAGTTCTGGACTCTGTGGCTATTCAGAACATACCTAACACGCAAGCCTTCTTCCAATATCCAAAGAAACCTAACACCCCTCAGCCCTCGCTTCAGGCTTTCTTTTTCATGGCTGTAGTTTCTTCCAGTTTCTTCCACATGTTCCTCTTTACAGCACAGTCTTAGGTTCCTTCAGCATATGTGGTCACTCCCCTCTCAATATGCTTCTCAGAGATGATGTCCAGAACTGGCCACAGCACTTCTCAGGTGGTATGAACACTACAGGACGGAACAGGGTAATTCCTTCCCCCATGCTAAATATTATTCTTCCACCAATGCAGCCTAATATCACACAGGCTTTTTCAGCAGTTACATCAGACTCTATACTGAAGTTGGTTCAATTAAAATTCCAACTCTTCTCACAAACTGACTGGACTATTACCCTCCCTTTCCTTCCCTTCTTCTCCCACTTCCAATTTATAATTTACATAATTGAGCTTTGTGATCCAGCTGAATAATTTACATTAATTCCCTTTAAAATATCATTCAAGAACTTTTCAGATCCTAATTAGCAACAGAAATTCTCCTTCAAAGCAAGGAACAACATGCCATCAACATCCTCAGCTGAGCTGTTGTTAAGATATCAAAAGAACAAGGAAAAGAAATTGAGCCCTGGAGCATGTTCCCAGGCAGCACCTTCTAAGTTTGTAAAAAACATAAGTTAAAACACATGAATTAATCATAATATCTCCTAGTCCAAAATCTCTGTCTTGACCATAGGGTATTACAAGACTGTTAAACATTCTCCTAAGATGCAAATGCAGTATAACAGCAGCTACCATTTTCTGAGTACCTTCTATGTACTAAGGAATGAAAGCTCAAAGAAAGCGGAGGCTCAAAGAGTTTAAAGTTTGCCAGAAAAAAAATAAAGTTTGCCGAAGGTCATGCTGTGAGATGGTGATTTATAAAAAGAAATATATGTTTGGTGGCAACATTTTTCTGGCCCAGAGCTCCTAACATCCTTGTGAATTTCCCAAGTGATGAACCCATAAAGGTGCCATATGCTATGTTAATGAGGTGACTCTGGAAGGCCCTTCAGTTGCCTAAGGATGGGGGTTAGTCCCCAGAGGAATCAGTCATAGAATACAGAGTTTGAACTTTTAGTCCCAACTCGCACCCCCACCTCCAGCAAAGGGAAAGGGACTAGAGATTAGGTTCAATTACCAATGGCCAAATGACTTAATCAACCATGTTTCTGTCATGAAGCCTCCATAAAAACCCAAAGCAAAGGAATTCAGGCAGCATCTGGGTTGGTGAAGATTCAGAGACAGTGGTGAGCTTGAAAAGGGCATGGAAGCTCCCTGTCCATTCCCCCATACCTTGCCCCATGAAGCTCTTCCACTTGGCTGTTCTGGAGTTATATCCTTTAATGATAAACTGGTATTCTAGAAAGCAAAATGTTTCTCTGACTTCTGTGAGCCACTCCAGCCTCTCCAGCAAACAAACAGAAACCTGAGGATTGTGGGATCCTCTGATCTATAGCTGGGTGGCCAGAAGCACAGATGACAACGTGGATTTGCAGTTGATGTTTGAAGGAGGGTAGGGTAACTCTTGTAGGACTGAGCCCTTAATCTGTGGAATCTGATCTCGTCTCCACAGTGGCTGCATCAGAATTAAGCTGAATTGTAGGACACCCAGTTAGTGTCGGAGAATTGCCTGGTGGTACGGGGAAAACCTCTCCATACTTTGGAACTGGATAATCAGAACCCTTAGGAGAACTGTTTGGTGGTGTGGAAAAACACACATTGGAATTGGTGTCAGAAATGTACATGCTCTGAGTAATTAATGAAGCCAGGATTTGGGTCCAGGATTAGAACAGCATCACTGCCTTATGTTGACAACATTTCCCAGAATGACTGATTGATTCACTCATTTATTCAACATATTCTAGACACCTATTATGTTCCAGGAATCATATTTGATACTAAAGACTCAAAGATAAAACTGTAATATAGTGTGTATAAGTGCGTCTGTGTGTTTGTGTGTGTATGTTGAGGCGGGGAGGAACAGATAAAAGATAATAGAGGGATTAGCAGCATAATAGCGGTTAATGCCAAATGTTACAGAAGCATATAGCTAGGGCATTTGATCTTTACCAAGAGGATCATGAAGTTATCTTAAATGACAAGCAGTAAATAAACAGGTGGAAAATGAGGATGGGAGTGAGAAAAGGCATTTCATGCAGACTAATATGAAAAAGGACACAGTCACAGGAGAGTATGATTGCTTGAGAAATTGCAAGTAAAGCAGGAGAGAGTATATGGGTGGACATGTGCATGTGTAAGCACAGCGGGAAAGGGACCATCTCAAAGAGAGAAGGGAAAGAGACGAGACCAAGAGTAATGCAAGGCTGGACTATTTATGGGTGGCCTCGCCTGCCACACTAAGTCTAGCAACTTATTCAATAAAAGAAACAACACTGATATGTTTTATTCTTGTTTTAATTTTGGTTCCCAGTTATCATATCCCTTTCTATATCAACCTCGTCCATGTGATTAATGTTAAATTCCTCAGTATAATGGGGGAAATCTAGCTTCTTTCTTTCAGAAACTGATATTACATTTGTCCCCTACCCATCTAGACTCCTTGGTGATTATCACTGCCAGAAAAACAGCGGAACACTAAACAGCTCCTCTGCTTTACCTCTCTCCTGGCAAGGCATCTTAAAGCTGTTTGTGAGGCTCTCATAGGAAAGTGCCAAGTTAAAGTGCCTGCTATGGCTTCTAGGAGCAGATTTTACATTCTTCCTTCCTGAATCCTACTGTCAGCTAGCAATGAACACATTTAGTTCTTCTGGATCAGAATGCACCTTCCTCTAGCCCAGTGCCTCTCACAAAGTGCAGTCCCCAGACCAGCAGCATTAGCATCACCTGATAACCAGTTAGAAACGCAAACTCTCAGGTCCCATTCCAGTTCCACGCACCCAGAAACCTTGGAAGTAGTGCCTAACAATCTATGTTTTAACTAGCTGTCCACATGATACACGCCAATGTTTGAGAACCAGTATTTTAAACTAATCTTGTTTCTCTAACATTTGTCCTACCTCAATTCCCTAAAGGTTCCATGTTTTTCACAATAAATCCAACAAGTGAACAGTGTGGGGAAAAGGATGAGGGACTTAAGATGAAATGGCTGTGGAAGGACACAATCAAAAACGATGTATGTGGTTTATGGATGATTAATAAAGTTATTTTTTAAAGGTTTACATTTATTTTCATTCATTTTGCTGTGCTAGGTCTTACTTATAGCACGTGGGGCTTTGATATTTGTTGCGGCACGTGGAGGCTTTAGTTGCAGCATGTGGGACCTAGTTCCCCAACCAAGGATCAAACCTGGGCCCTCTGCATTGGGAGCGCAGGGTCCTTGTTACTGGGCCACCAGGGAAGTCCCTAAAGTAAATTACTAATAGTTCATAACCATTAGTACTTGAGAGTTTTTAAAGAGTTCTGATTATTATTCTTTAGATGATTCTACTACCAGTATGAAAACTGGCATTTCAACTCACAACCTTTAACTGTTACAAGGAAATGCCTTAACAATCAGTTCAGTTTATTCCATCTGTAATTGGACTGTAATCACTTAGCAGTCATAATCACTTAGCAGCTACACTTGCTAGAAATCAGTTTTAATGTTGATTGGTTTGGCTTATAAGTGATCACTATTTTTCCCACTGCCCACATGAGAAAATGATTATCACAGTGTAATGACAAATATATGCTTAATCATAACTACTTTAATAATTTTACCCTTTTTTAGCCTGAGGGCTCACTCAGATCTCATTCAATGGACTCCACAAAAAAGATCTTCCATAATACTTTCATTACACAGAGTCAACAAAGCATTTTTAACAAGGAAGTAAGTCAGAGAAAAGGCAAAAAATAAACATCCAGGCTAACAAACACATGAAAAGATACTCAACATCACTCATTATCAGAGAAATGCAAATCAAAAACACAATGAGGTACCATCTTATGCTGGTCAGAATGGCTACCATCAAAAAGTCTACAAACAATAAATGCTGGAGAGGGTGTGGAGAAACGGGAACCCTCTACACTGTTGCTTGGAATGCAAACTAGTACAGCCACTATGGAGAACACTGTGCAGATTCCCTAAAAAACTGGAAATAGAACTGCCTTATGCCCCAGCAATCCCACTGCTGGGCATACACACCAAAGAATCCAAAATGGAAAGAGACACATGTACCCAATGTTCATCACAGCACTGTTTTCAACAGCTAGGACACTGAAGCAACCGAGATGTCCATCAGCAGAGGAATGGATAAGGAAGTTGTGATCATATACACAATGGCATATTCAGTTCAGTTTAGTTCAGTCGCTCAGTTGTGTCTGAGTCTTTGCGACCCCATGAACTGCAGCAAGCCAGGCTTCCCTGTCCATCACCAACTCTCAGAGTTCACTNGTATTTGCTATGACCAGTGCGTTCTCTTGGCAAAACTCTATTAGCTTTTGCCCTGCTTCATTCCGTACTCCAAAGCCAAATTTGTCTGTTACTCCAGGTGTTTCTTGACTTCCTACTTTTGCATTCAAGTCCCCTATAATGAAAAGGACATCTTTTTTGGATGTTAGTTCTTAAAAGGTCTTTTAGGTCTTCATAGAACTGAGAATGCCATATTACTCAGCTATAAAAAAGAACACATTTGAGTCAGTTCCAATGAGGTGGATGAAACTGGAGTCTATTATACAGAGCGAAGTAAGTCAGAAAGAGAAACACCAATACAGTATATTAACACATATATATGGAATTTAGAAAGATGGTAACAATGACCCTATATGCAAGACAGCAAAAGACACACAGATATAAAAAACAGACTTTTGGACTATGTGGGAGAAGGTGAGGGTGAGATGATTTGAGAGAATAACATTGATACATGTATATTACCATATGTAAAACAGATGACCAGTGCAAGTTCAATGCATGAAGCAGGGCACTCAAAGCCAGTGCTCCAGGACAACCCAGAGGGATGGGGGAGGGAGCGAGGTGGGAGTGGGGTTCAGGATGGGTGGACACATGTACACCCATGGCTGATTCATGTCAATGTATGGCAAAACCACCACAACACTGTAAAGTAATTAGCCTCCAATTAAAATAAATAAAAATTTAAAAAATGACTAGAAGGACAAAAAAAAAGCATCCAAACAGTCTATGAGTCCCTATTTTATTATCCATCCATTTGGCCTGAATGTATATTGAAGCCAATATATCAGGAAATTCTGTAAAGAAGCTTTTAAAGTTTTTCACTTGTTTATTTTTTGGTAGTTGTTATCCTTTGGCCCCAAGTCCTTGTAAATTTTTTTGAAGTCTTAAAATGAAATTTCTCTTAAGCTAAATTACAGAGACGCTGACTGTCCAATTCAGCTCAAAACAACTATATATGCTTCAAACTATGAAATGACTTACAGAAATTTAACCATCTAAATAACTGCAAGTTTACATTTCCCTTGTTTTATTAGTATGTGAAATACATGAAGGAGCTTTATTTTACTGGCAGAATTCAAGACTGTCTTCATACAACTTTGACAACACAAATATGAAGGAAGGAATTTCACAGTCATAATAGCCAAATGTACAAAAGAGTACAAGAAAATTATTGTTGATATGAACTTTCAGATTCTTGGCATGAGTGTTTTTGCATCATTCAGTGTCTCTTTTTGTTAATTTTGGAAAAAAATTTCCCAAAACACAAGAAGATGACTCAGTCACAATAAGAGTTAGTATAATGATTAACCGTTATAGTTCATGATATAAATAAGGCAATCTAATCACTCTTCATAAGTAGTTTAAATCATATTCTATTCAGTGTTTTCAAATAAACTAACAAATATTTTTAAAAACAGAAGTCTTTATGTCTCTGTGATCAAAAACAAGCTACCCTGCAAAAATTACAAGTTTTAAGTCTCAGAATAACCATTACACCAACAAACGCTGCTCATGCTGGGGGTCAATGGGCCTGAAAAGCACAGATTAATAAAACATAAATAACTTCAATTTCCCCAAAAGTCTGGAAAAAATATTATAAGAATTGTTCCTTTATTTTTTCATTTATGAAATTCTAAAAGCTAACAACTTTCATTTATGAAGCCAACTTAATTATTAAGATATGATTTCAGATACCCAATCTTCATACCAAAGAGGTCAACAAAAAATGGTACATCTCCAAATCTATTCTACCCTTCATGAACCTGTTCCCTTATGGTACCAGCTGGTCAATTTTAAAGTCAAGCCATTTCAGCACGTAAGAATCTTGGTCAATTTTAAAGTCAAGCCATTTCCGCACGTAAGAATCTTACTGGTTCCCATCCCCAAAAGAAATCCCTTTGCTGCTATTGCTCTCCCTGAACATTGCACATGAAAAACTGAAATCACTCTAGTCTGGAAAGAGCATGAAGATCCTTAGGTTTTAATGTGGAATAGTGGAAAGAACACAAATTGGGAATCAAAAGATATGGATTCAAGGTGTGGCTCTGAAACTCCCTGAGTCATTCTGGGAAAGTTGGTTAACTTCTGAGCCTCCAATTTCTCTCAAGAAAAATAAATCTTTCACAGCAGTTTTCAAAGATTCAAATGATATGATGGATGAGAACATGTTTTATAAATCAGAAAAGTGCTTCGTGCCCCAAAGATGACACAGCAGTTAGTGGCACAGCTTGTCTTCCTGCCTGCCAAGGTTCAGGCTATTCTCAACATAGCAACTGGAGTGATTGTTTTAAAATCTAGGTCAGATGACTATGTAACTCTGCTGCTCAAAACCTTCAGATGGCTCCCCATTTTATCATGGTAAAAGCCCAGATCTTTAAAATGACCAAGGCCTCACCAAGTTTATTCCCTCCCTGTACCTTACCTCTCTGGCCCCATCTCTTACTACTCTCCTCCTTATTCACTTTAGTCCAACCACACCGACCCCCTTGCTTTTCCTGGAACATGCAAGGCACACTTCCACCCTAACACCTTTGTTCCCTCTGCCTGGAATGCTCTTTCCCCAAACATCCATATGGATAATTATCACTTTTAAGCCTTGGTTCAAATGTCTACTTTACAATGACAACTATTTAAAACTACAATTCCAATAACCACCCTCACACTCGTAAAACTTTTACCCTACTATATTTTATTGCCTTTTTTCTATCATTTTACTTATTATGTTTACTATCTGTATGTCACTGTATGTATATTTTGTTCTAAGACAATGCCTAACCCACAGGAGGCATTTCTTTTTTTTTTTTCCCTTAAGTAACAAATGTTATTTTATGTAACATTCTGCCTCTTGCCAGGAGAAAAAATCCAGATCTTTATTTTAGAGAAAACTAAGGCACAACTCAAGAATAGCAGGTGGTGAACTCATTATTATACCATCTCCAGATGCAGGAACAGGAAATTATGTTAATTTTCATTGAAACTGAGGCTAAAGACAGGGAGTTCTCAAGGGAGTTCTCCAAATCTTAAAAAAGCATTTTTCTCTGTTTATTGAATGGTTCACAGATGATTTTTGCAGACTTATAGTAACTGGGGGCAATTTACTAGAAACAGAAATTTGAAGCAATAGATCAATAGTCAAGATTAAAAAAAAAAAAATTCCTCTAAATAGTAGTTCTCAGAACCACGGATTACCAGACCTTGAGAAGAAACACACACTTTACAGTGGCAGTTTGCCAAGCAAGCCGGCAAGAGCAAGAAAACCACCTGATATTCTTTCATCCATTCAATGAACAATTATAAAGCAAGCACTCTTCTAACAGGCAGTGTTCACTCTGGGAATCTAGTCACCAGACTCTGAGAAAGGCCAAGCAGCTTGCGGAGTGGTCCAGCTAAAGAAAGAAGGAGACCCCTAGCCAACAGACCTGGCTCAGTCCCGGTTGAGGCCAGCACCAACCTGCTGGCTATGATGAGGGAGCCATCTCCAAGGAGGTCCTCCACCCTGAGTCAACCCTGCTGACACTCCATGGAGCACACAACTGCTATCTCTGCTGAGCACTTCCCAAACTGCTGGTATTTCAGCAAAGTAAATGATTGGTGTTGTTTTAAGCTCTTCAGTTTTGGGGTGGTTTGCTATACAGCAATTGATAACTAATACAATATTAAATTGCTGAAGTCAATAAATCAATATTTAATACAATAAGTTTGTGTGTGAACAACTCTTTAGTACCCTCTCACTTGAAAAAGGCATCCTCTAATCATTCTTCAGTTCAGTTCAGTCGCTCAGTCGTGTCCGACTCTTTGCGACCCCATGAATCGCAGCACGCCAGGCCTCCCTGTCCATCACCAACTCCCGGAGTTCACTCAGACTCACGTCCATTGAGTCCGTGATGCCATCCAGCCATCTCATCCTCAGTCGTCCCCTTCTCCTCCTGCCCCCAATCCCTCCCAGCATCAGGGTCTTTTCCAATGAGTCAACTCTTCGCATGAGGTGGCCAAAGTACTAGAGTTTCAGCTTTAGTATTATTCCTTCCAAAGAAATCCCAGGGTTGATCTCCTCAGAATGGACTGGTTGGATCTCCTTGCAGTCCAAGGGACTCTCAAGAGTCTTTTCCAACACCACAGTTCAAAAGCATCAATTCTTCTGCGCTCAGCCTTCTTCACAGTCCAACTCTCACATCCATACATGACCACAGGAAAAACCATAGCCTTGACTAGACGGACCTTAGTCGGCAAAGTAATGTCTTAAATGCCTATAAATTTCAGTGCAATCTTTTCTGTTATATTCCCATCAATCCCATCAACCCATAAAATACATATTTTCTTCTTTCACATCCAATCTTAAGCTTTAGGGAAATGGGTAACATTATTGGATCTTTTTCTCTGCATAAATGGCTGTTGTTCTATTAATGATTAATACAAGGGCTCCAAATACAAACTGAATTCTAGCTCTGCTGAATGTTAGCTATGACTTCAGTTTCCTCATCTGTAAAATGGAGAAAATAATACTTACCTTATAGTTCAATATATAAAGTGCTTAGATTAATACTTGCTACACAGCAAATGTTTGATAAAGCTCAACAGCAAAATACATAAGAAACTGCTACCTTTACCAACCAAAGACAGATGGTATCAGCAAACAGGCAGATTATTCTGAAACTGTCTTCACTTTTGTACTCATCTTTTTTCCCAACTGTCTTATTTCCATTTATCTCTCATTTTAAAATTCACATTATACTAAAAAAGGGGGGAAGGAAAATTAAAGTAAGTAGTGCTGCTTTATTGAGAATTCCAATAAAAGGGTTGAGTTGCTGTTGTTTAGTCACTAAGTTGTGTCTGACTCTTTCATGACCCTATGACCTGTAGCCCGCCAGGCTCCTTCTGTCCATGGGATTTCTCAGGCAAGAATACTGGAATGGGTTGCCATTTCCTTCTCCAGGGGATCTTCCCGACCTAGGGATCAAACTCACGTCTCCTGTATTGGCAGGGGGATTCTTTACCACTGAGCCAACAGGGAAGCCCAAAAGGGTTCAGACAGAAAGCCACATAAGGCATACAGAGTATCTGTGATTCCCCAATATAGCTTCTCAGAGCTCATGGGTTGTGATAAATCGACTGGTAACATAAGATATCAATGCCAGTTTATGGTCGCAACACACAGACACCATGACGTCTAGATGCATAGCACACACTCACACTTCATGCTACACTAGTTACCACTCAGTTAAAAGCCATCCGTGAACTGAAAGTGAAGTCACTCAGTTGTGTCTGACTGTGACCCCATGGACTGTAGCCTACCACAGTCTTGTCCCTGGGATTTTCCAGGCAAGAGTACTGGGATGGGTTGCCATTTCCTTCTCCAGAGGATCTTCCCAACCGAGGGATCAAACCTGGGTCTCCCGCATTGTAGGCAGACACTTTACCATCTGAGCCAAAAGCCATCTGTAGAATATACCTTATAAGTTTCAAATGTTTACTGAAATAACAGAACTGGTCAAATATGGAGAAGATAAGACATTAAACTTCTAGGCAAACTGCCTAGAAGCAACATATAATAATTACATATATATTTTGCAAAATCAAAAGTTTCAAAGTTATTTTCTACTACCTTTAATATTAGGCCAGACCCTCACTTATTACAAAGTAAAGCTGAGTATCCCTCTATTACTTATGTTTTGCACAGCTCAGTACTGAAAATGGTGTTTAAAAAAGCTACTTTAAACAAACCAGCCACTGGTCCTTGTTTCACATTAAACTAAGACTTATAGTCTAAAGAAAATATCAAAGTAACCAACTTAAACTCTGACAGTTTTCTCATCTGCCCTAGTTTTTCACTGATGCCCTCTTACAAGACAGAAGCAGCAGAAGTGACCACATTATCACCTTTTATCTTTGAAAGTGACATAGTGACTGACTTATTCAAGGTAGAGAAGGAAGTTAGCAAAGAATGTACCTTTCTGATTTCAACTGCTTTCCCTTCACTATGACAAGTCAGGTCTGAGGGGAAAGATAGCCAAGTGATACATTATAACGCCACTGCAATGCTCCTTATTCCTCTCTCTATATGTAACTCACAAGAAAGCCAAACCTAAAGGAAATCATAATAGAATTTTCCATGCCCTCAAAACTCTGCACTATTGATAGACTCTATGTCATTTTTTTTAAAATAAAGGGTGAAACCTTATAGAGACTAGAAGAAAAGAGAACCAATTACTTTGCACAGATTCTTTTTTGAAGAACATGAATAAATTAGACATTTGGGATAAGAACTAATCTTAAGTCTTCTGGCTGGCTGGCTAAGTCACTTCAGTCATATCTAACTTTTTGCAACCCCACGGACTGTAGCCCACTAGGCTTCTCTGTCCACAGGATTTTCCAGGCAAGAATACTGGAGTGGGTTGCCATTTCCTTCTCCAGTTAGTTCGGCTACCTCTCTGCAATCCCAGATTCAATAACACCTAGTATTTAGATGCATAGTATTTCTTCAGCTTATGTGTCACTTTGATAAATGTGCAAAGTACTTTTAGCCAAAAACTTGAATTAGATTTCATTTTAAACTCTAGCTGAACAAAACCATGTATACTTGGTGGTTTGAAGTCTGACATATAAGTTATAGAGTAACTTTTAACCTACAGCCAATAGTGATATCATACAGCAAAGTGTGCTTAGCAACTGAATAAGGGGAAAAATTGAAGCCAGATTTGGAGACAGGCTCATCTCAGGATAAAAAATTAGAACTCTTCCTATAAAAATAATGAAAAGCTGACAAACTTAGAGAATACTGGAATTAGAGACATTTTATTTCTAACCAGTTCCAGGCAACTCAAATTCAATACCGTATTCTCTGTGGTGATCTTTCCCTAATAACATAGTGTCCTAAGAAAACCACAGAGTAGCTGGCCCCTACGGAGTATGATTTGCCTTCCTCACCCAAGTCTGATGTCTTAAACTGTAAAGATTATGGTTCTTGTGAGAGGACAGCACCTAACCCTGAACAAAGGAAAAGTATTATTAATTTCAAACACTTGCTAATTTTGTTGTTGCTCAATCGCTAAGTCATGTCCAACTCTTTGCGACCCCATGGACCACAGCATGCCAGGCTTCACCATTCTGTCCTTCACCATTCCCAGAGCTTGCTCAAACTCAAGTCCATTGAGTCTCTGATGCCATCCAACCATCTCATCCTCTGTCATCCCCTTCTCCTCTTGTCTTCGATCTTTCCCAGCATCAGGGCTAAGACTTAGCATATTTAAAACCACCTAAGGATGCTTCTTTATTATTTGCAGAAAAGGAGAATGGTTAAAGTGACCTTTTAAACATGTAGAAAGCGGAAGAAGTAACAAAGGGATCTATATACTGCAGTCCTATGTGCCAGGAAGAAGCTCCTCCTACAGGATTCTGCCATGGCTCTTACTCTCTCCAAAACATAAGTTCATACATTTCCTCAATTATATAAAACAAACCTAGGAATATACAAGTACCTATCTAGAGATTTTTTAAAATTTCTTTCACATGTATTATCTTCCAGTTTAATGGGTAAGCATGCTTACAATCACCATAGGGGTCAATGTATAGAAAGGAAGAAATACAAAATTATACACAGTAGTTTTCAACCCTGGACATACCTCAGGATTATCTGAAGAAAAATGCTTTATTTAAAAAGAAATGATTTAGACCCATCTTATTAGATTCCATACATTAGTGGTAGGGCTCAGTTAGCTGTCTTTTTAAGATTTTCATAGTGATTATATACAGGCAAGGTTGAAAACCACTATAAAGAGAATTTAACAAAAAGTCATCCAAACTATTAAGGAGAAAAGGAAAATTAGCAAAACATCAGACAAACTTCTATGATAAAAGATGTTGCCCTACCATTATTCAAGAGTCAACAAAACAATATAATAAAGGTAATAATAAACAACAAATTACAAGTAGCATTCAGATTGATGTTTTCCAACTAGCTCTTAATCACTTCGTTTTACAAAGAAGGAAGTATTTTTAGCACAATTTGTTGCTGGTTAAACTTTATGTTGCTAATAGAACCTTTTAGAAATTCTTTTCTTTCTATCAAAATTTATCTATTTTCCTTTCCTCTTTCCTTATTTCCCCCTCATTTCTTAAATTAATTCAACTTCCCTCCATGAAGAATATTTTTACAAGTGTCTAAAATGAACACTGCCCATTTTCCCCACCTCTCTATATTTCCTAAATATTTGTATAAGTCTGAGATTTACACCAATCCTTGGGGTGAGGAGCAAGTTAAACTTACCCAATGTCAAAACTGTCATGAAGTTCACACTTAAAACAATAAAACTTACAAGTCATATAGAAACACAGTATAGAGAAGCAATGAAAAACTATGTCTTCAGTATGAACAACATCAGGTATGATCTTTGACTACTCCTTAAAAGTCGGGACCCAACAGGAGGGAACCCTAAAGATAAGTCTTCTCCCTAACAAAAAAAAATAATATCTCTTCCTCAACCTCATAATAACCATTTATATCAGACCCTATCCAATTTCAATGTCTGTTAGAAGGTTTACTATATGAAAAATGATTAGATGAAACTACATTTATAGTACAGAAAGTAGTAGTAATGAGATAAAGAAAACAGCTATGAAAATTAAAGTATCTTAGAAAACATACAATCAGAAAAAAATAAAGAAAACAGAGTCAATCATAAGAGGCCCAGGATTTGGGGGTTCAGCGTGAGGGGGCACATGTACACCTGTGGCTGATTCACATCAATGTATCGCAAAAACCACAATGCAAAGCAGGTATCCTCCCATTAAAATAAATCAATTAGCTAAAAAAAACTGCTTTGCCATTTTTATTTTTTAAGAGGGGGATAACTTTTTTTCCACTTCCATGGAACCTTTTATATTATACTTTGCTTACTGTCAGGCGTCATATATTTCCCTTGGAATGTCTCTCTCTCCTCTCCTTACAAATTTTTAATTTTACTCTCCTCTGTAAAAGTTTTTCTTTATAATAATTATCTCCATCTACTTCCCTCTTCTCAGTACAATACTCACAACATACACCACGTTACTTGGTACTTGCTATGACATATCCTTGCATTAGTCACTGTTTTATGCTGTTTTCCTTCACTGTGAACATGATGCCTATGTGACCTGGACACAGTCTACCCTTTTAGCCTAAATGCTACCATTCCCTACCATACAACCTATGTTCATTCACATTCAATCATTCATCTCACTTAGTCCCTCAATTGTCATCCAACAAATATTTATCAAGTAGCTACAATATGTCAAACACAATCTAAAAGCAAGGTAAAAAAAATTTTTTTAATAATAAAAATAAATAAGAACAAGGTAAGCTCTAGCCATCCCTGACTGCAGCTTGCTGTAGATAACAGCCATCTTCCTTCACCTCTCCAAGCATTTATTCAGAATATTCCCTCTGCCTGGAAGGCCATTCCCACTTTGTCACCATGATTAAAGCTTTCCTCACAATTCAGCGCAACATGTGTCTACAATGTACTACGCACAATACAGATGCTGAGAATATACATATATTTCTTTTAAAAAAAAGTAGGGAATTTCCTGGCAGTCCAGTGGTCAGGATTTGATGCTTTCACTGCAGGAGCCCAGGTTCAATTCCTGGTTGGGGAACTAAGATCCTGAAAGCCATGCAGCGTGGCTGAAAGGAGTCAAGGAGTCAACAACAGTGACGACAGACAGACCAACAAACAATCAGTAAAATGTGATCCATTCCATCATATACATACAGGATAATACGGGAACACTAAAAGGAAATACTAAGCCCAGCCCAGTCAAAAAGTGGGCAGAAGACCTAAACACACATTTCCTCAAAGAAGATATACAGACAGCCAGTAAACACATGAAAAGCTGCTTAACACCATTCATTATCAGAGAAGTGCAAATCAAAACTACAATGAGGCATCACCTCACACAGGTCAGAATGGCCATTATCAAAAATCTACAAACAATAAATGCTGGAGAGGATGTGCAGAAAGAGGAACCCCCTTGCAGTGTTGGTGGGAATGTACATTGATACAGCCACTATGGAGAACAATGTGGAGATTCCTTAGAAAACTAGGAAAAAAACCACCATATGACCCAGCAATCCCACTACTGGGCACATACCCTGAGAAAACCATAATTCAAAAAGACACACGTACCCCCAGTGTTCACTGCAGCACTACGACAACAGCGAGGACATGGAGGAAACCTAGATATCCACTGACACACGAACAGATCAAGAGGCTGTGGCACATATACACAACAGGATACTGCTCGGTCATAAAAGAATGAATTTGTGTCAGCTGAACCCAAGTGGATGAACTGAGAGCCTGTTATACAGAGTGAAGTCAGTCAGAAAGAGAAAAACAAATATCGTATATTAACACATATATATATGGAATCTAGAAAAATGGTACTGATGAATGTATTTACAGGGCAGGAAGAGAGACACAGACAAGGAGAACACACCTGGGACACAGCAGAGGAAGGAGAGGGTGGGACCAACTGAAAGAGTAGCCCTGAAACATATATTACCATACATGAAAGGGAAAGCCAGCAAGAACTTGCTGCGCGGCACGGGGAGCTCAACCTGGTGCTCTGTGACAACCCAGAGGGTGGGCTCGGTGGGGGCGGGAGGCTCAAGAGGGAGGGGAAATGTGTACACTTATGGCTGATTCAGGTTCTTGTACAGGAGAAATCAACACAACATTGTAAAGCAATTATCCTTCAATTAAAAAAATACTTAGCCTAGCCTAGGGGTGAGTTCATTTGCTCAATGCCAATTCTTAAATCTAAAAATAACAATTCCTTTGCTTTTCTTTATAGCTATACCATATATGCACATGCATACATAATGTAGTTTTCCTGATTTGAACTTGATATAATCATATTTTAAATATTTTTCTGCAATTTGTTTTTCCCACACAGCATAGTGCTTTGTACAAAACCTGATAAACAGCATTTTAATATCCAATTTAATATCAAATTTCGTTATGACTTCTTCTTTGATCTATGGGTTATTTAGAACTGTGCCTTTTAATTTTTAGTGGTTTAGAAGTTCTTAGTTTCATCTTTTGTGTTATTGATTTCCAGCTTAATTGCACTGACAGTGAATATATTCCATATGTTAATTTTTGAAATTTGCTGATATTTCCCTTATGGCCTAGTACAGATTAATTTTTTAACACTTTCACATATGGTTGGAAACTGTATTGACAGATGCAGTTATATATACATATGGCCACCAGATCAAATTTAATAATAATAATCAAATCTTCTGTATATTTGCAGATTTTCTTGTCTATGTGGTCGATCAATTATTGAGAGAGGTATGCTAAAATTTCCCACTATGGCAGCAGAAGGTCAACTTTCTCCTGTAGGTCTGTCAGTAATTGTTTACAAGGAATATTACTGGGAACATACTAATTTAGAATTATAATATCTTCCTGGTAAACTAAACCTTTAAATCAACATGCAGTGACTATGTCTAACACTGCTTTTCTCCTTAAAGTATACGTGTCTGATACTAGGCTTTCTTTTGACTACTATTTGTTTTTTCCATCCTCTGACCACCTACTTTTTTGCAGCTTTATGCTTTTAGGTGTTTCTCTTATAAACAGCATAAAGCCGAATTTTGCTTTTCTCCCTAATCCAGTCTGACAATCTTTGCCTTCTAAATGCAGGGTTCAGTACATTTCCACTCATTGTGATTACAGAAAATATACTAGATTCATTTTTACTACAGTATTTTGTGCTTTCATAATTGAGCTGTTTATTTCTCTCTTAATGCCATCTTTTGGAATGAATCTGTCCACTTCATTCCACGATACACTAGACTTAGCAATGATATACTCTAATTATATTTTGCTAGAGGTTACCCTTCAAAACTTTAAAATATCAACTTAACATTCTAAACATAGTCATTATCTTTACCCACTTCTCAAACAATATAAACTTTGAGTACATTAAGTTCAGTTACACCTCTCACAATTTATCAGTTATCATCATCCAGAAATTACAGTAGTCCCCCTTTATCTGTGGTATTGCTTTCTGTAGTTTCAATTACCTGGGGTTAACCACAGTCTGAAAATATTAAATGACAGACTTCCCTGATGGTATAGTGGATAAGCCAATGCAGGGGACATAGGTTTGATCCCTAGTCCAGGAAGCCCCAACTACTGAAGGCTGCTCCCTCTAGGGCCTGCGAGCCACATCTACTCAGCTCCTGCTGCAACTACTGAAGCCTGCAGGCCCAAGAGCCTATGCTCTACAAGAGAAGCCACCGCAGTAAGAAGCCAGAACACAGCAACTAGAGAGTAGCCCTTGCTTTTTACAACTAGAGAAAATCTGAGCCCAGCAACAAAGACACAGCGCAGCCTAAAAAAATAAAAATATTATATGAAACATACCAGAAATAAACAATTATTGTTTTAAATTGCGCATTGAGTAGCACAGTGAAATCTTGAACTGTCCTGCTCAGTCCCACCTTTCAAGACGTCAACTATCCCTTTGCTCAGTGTATCCCACTGCTCAGTCACTTTGCAGACATCTCAGTTACCAGGTCAACTGTCACAGTACCGATACTGCAGTGCTTATGTTCAAGCAACCCTCATTTTACTTAATAATGGCACCAAAGTGCAGGAGCAGGGATGCTGGCACTCTGTATATGCCAAAGAGAAGTCATAAAGTGCCTCCTTTATTTGAAAAGGTAAGGTTCTCTACTTAATAAGAAAAGGAAAAAAATTGTATGCTGAGGTTCCTAAGACCTATGTAAGAACAAATCTTCTATCCATGAAACTGCAAAGACGGGAAAAGAAATCCGTACTAGTTTCATCATCACATCTCAAGCTGCAGAAGTTATGGCCACAGTGTATAAATGCTTAGTTAAAATGGAAAAGGTACTAATTTGTACCATAAGCTATTTTGAGAGAGAAACAGATCACATTCACATAATTTTTCTTACAGTATATTGTTATAACTGTTCTATTATTAGTTACTGCTGTTATTCTTACTGTGCCTAGAAATTAAAATTTATCATGGGTATGTACATATGAAAACAACATAGTGTGTGTATATATATATATATATAAATAGTATTCCATATTATCCATGATTTTAACCATCCATGAGGGGTCTTGGAACATACCCCCCAAGGATAAGTGGGGGGAACTAATACTAAATGTCTGTCTTGATTTGTTTTAGACACTGTTAATGTTTTATACCATCAACTTGTTTTAGCTTCATCCATAAAGATTTGAATACTTTCAGTAAATATTTTGGAACTAAAAAAAAAAGTTTCAGTCACATTATTTTTGTTGTTGCCGCTGGCTACTCATTTCTATGTCTCAAAATCTTTTGAGTCCATTTTCCTTCTTCCTTAATACTCTGACACTTCTGAAGAATACAAAAGATTTTGGATGTCCTTCAAATCTGGCCTTATCTAATGTTTCTTCATGATAAAATCCAGGTTATGGATTTTTGGCAAGATTATCCCAAATGTGATATTGTGCCCTTTCAGTGCATCACATCAGGAGGTACAAGACGTCAGTACGTCTCATGACTGATGACTGATTACTGGTTACTTTGATTATTTAGTTAAGGTAGTATAGCCCCATGCCTCTTGACAGTGCTCATGCTTTCCACCTCTATGTTTCTATGTTACATTCTGTATAATTTCTTCGGCTTCATCCTCCCACTTACTATTTCTTTCTCCAAACGTGTCTAATTCTTTAACATGTGCATTACTTTCTAATTTAAACTTTTTAATTATCACATTTCCAGATTTTTTTCAAAATGTCCTAATCAATTCTGATAGCCTTTGTTCTTTCATCTTACTTTAACTCCCTCTTTTCACATACTGGTATTTTGTATCTATTAATTCAAATATCTGTAGTCTTTCAGCGTCTCACTCTGTAGTTTATTTCCTCCAATTCTTGCTCATGGTGGGTGTTTCCTGGTGTGTTTAATAATTTGGAGGAGGTGAGGGGATGCAAGTTCATGTTCAATTTAAATCGTACCTTTGGCAATTTTTTCAGATGTCTATTTAAAGTGCCTTTCTTTGAGAAGGACTGGCATTTGCTTTGGCCAAGAGACTAGCAGTAGCACCAACAGAGGCTCTCTTAAACTAGATCTTTGTCTTGGTTTTTTGGAGGCCACACAAGCAGTATAAACTCAGGCTCAAACCTGCATGAGTTAGGGCCTGTGGTAAAGAGAAAATTTTTTTAAAATTCTACTCAAAGTCAAGGTACTTTGCAACACTCTCCCTCTGTGGATGGTAATCTACTTTTTTTTCTTTAAGTAACCAAGAATGGTATTCTTTGGAAGTTATGACTTTATTTGGGTTGGGGTAGGAGGACTTCAGCTGCGACTTTTTTACTTGCTTGGGTCCAGAGCTCTCTTTCCGGTTCCCAAATGCTAGGCCAAAAGGATAAGGAAATAACTCCAGGACAAACACTATTTCCAATGATAGCTTACCAGCACAGATTCATTTTAGCTCAGTATTTCTGGCTTCCAAGAAATCCTTCCTTCTTCCTCAGTTCAGCCATGAAATAAAGAGTTTTGATTTGTTTTTTAACCTAGCATTTTCTGGTATACTAAAATGCAAAGTTTCTCTATACCTCTAGCCCTCCATATTGCCAAAAACAGAAGTCCTTAAGGTTTTTTTGAATAATGATAGGGAAAAAAAATGCTTTAGGATTTAGTAGAAAAGGCAGACTTTTTAATGATAATATTTTTAAAAAAGAGATCTGGATTAAATTTCAGGTTCTTTATAAAATATGACTAATAATCAGAATCAACCTCGATGAGTAGAAAGTGAGAAGAGGGTTTCCTACCAATTCACATTTGTCCTGTTTGGCTATTCCCTGCTGCCTAGAGTTACTGTTTTTATAGACCACCCAGAATAGGCCAGTTCCTTGAATCCTGTGCCAAAAATCACTAGATGCCTTCTTTACCATCTACACAATATCAATAAGGTCAGAAAAATTAACCCTTTTAAGTCTATTTAGTTTATTTTCTTTTTTGGTGTAATAACTATTCGGGTACGCAAAACTCTTCAAACTAGTCAGTTTTGCTTACACATTACTTTGACAAAACTCTCTTACTTTAGACGTAAGATGTATTTACATTTCATCACCAAGTGCCTTCAGGAAATGTTTCTTAAGGCATACCTATATTTGGCAAACGTGTGTTATATATTTTCTCACTTGGACCCATACCAGTAAGGCACAAAAGTTCAATTCTACATTGAACATCTGAAACAACATTAACAACACTATTATGGTAATGTGATCTTTCTGAAAGAGTTCAGGTTCCTAAATCTAAAATGCTTTTGAAATCTCTGATTAAAATGTCTATCCGTCTGGCCAGACTTAGTTTTGCGGTACCTGAGAAAAGCTGAGTTAGAACTCATGGTCTGTTATTTAAAAGCATGGTCTGTTATTTAAAAGCCTATGCAGTTTCTATACCAATTAAAGCAGAATAATGCTTGCTTTATACACACACACACACACACAAGGCCATGGATGTGGAAGTTGTTCAATAAATGTCTTCCAGGTGGTACTAATAAGGTTCAACTAGGGAGTTCCTGTTCCTCTGGCAGACTCCCAGGCCTGAGAAGATCCTCTGTCTCACAGTGAAAAAGACTGCAAACCGTGAGGGCAATTAAGAAATACTTCTGAATAATATACATGACGGAACATCTTCATACCCAACACTTGCTGCAGGGGTAGCTTTCAGTCTTTCAAGTCATTGTTGCTCTCTAGCTTTGATATTTCACTGTTTGTGCCGAATTTTCTCCAGAAGAAATAATTCCAGCTTTGTATGGGTTTTGTAGCCAGTTTCTTTCCTATTTCCTTCTTGGTGTCTGAGATATTCCAACTTGTTAAGACATTTTGATATTTCTTCATTCCTTCTAGCTCTTGTCTGTTTTTTTATCTTCAGTCTAAGCCTTTTAAACATGTTTTTAAAATCTGAACAGAAGCCATTATTTCTTGGCTTTCTGTTCCTAAAGCCTTCACATAAAGACAGGCACAGATTTCCTTGGGTTGCTCCTCAGGATTTTCAAGTTTTCAACTTTCTCCCATTCTTAATTACTCTTTTTGTACTATCCATCTAATTTTTTAAACACAAACCTTTATTAATAAATTGAGATCACTATTCCCTCCATCCATAATGGGTCAATCTACTTGCTCATGGAAATAAGACCCATCCTCTGATACACCCATCACCTCAGCATCTGTGAAGATCAGTAATTCATTAAAAATTTTTTGTTCCTGTCTTATCTTTCAAATCTCTGTTGACTTATACAGACTTTCCAACAGGACATACCCAACACCATTCTCACTTCCTGCAGCAAAATTCCACTGTCTTTATTTGTTCATCAAATGCTACTACAAAAAGTTGCTGTGACTACCATCATCAGAGTTATTGATGTTCCTTCAAGAATATGCTCCTATCTTTACACAATATCTACAAAATATTTTTTCATATTACAATTGTTTACATATGTGCTTGTCTTACTAGACATGCTTTCATTCATGTTTATATTCCTGGTTCCTTGCTCAGCACCTGGCAAACATCTAAAAATATATGCTGTATGTTTGACTGAAAAAATAATGAGAACCACACCTCATAGAGCCTAGATAACAAATGAAGAACTAAAAGCACACAGCTTTTAAGAAATCATATAAATGTGTATCTCTGGGATTCCATGGTAGTATAGTGGATAGGAATCTGCCTGCCAATGGACAGGACATGAGTTCAATCCCTAGTTCAGGAAGATTCCACATGCCCTGGACCAACTAAAGCCTGCGTGCCACAATGACTGAGACTGCGGGCTGCAACTACTGAAGCCCATGCACCAAGGCCCGTGCAATGCAACAAAAGCCACCGAAGTAAGAAGCCCATGCACCACAACAAAGGGGTAGGCACTGCTTACCACAACCTACATTCATGGAGCTCCATCTGGTACTGAGGGTCCCAGTACAAAAGGATTCATTTTGAGAGCTGTTGATGAGTGCAAAAGAATTGATGCTTTTGAACTGTGGTGTTGGAGAAGACTCTTGAGAGTCCCTTGGACTGCAAGGAGATCCAACCAGTCCATACTAAAGGAAATCAGTCCTAATATTTGTTGGAAGGACTGAGGCTGAAGCTGAAACCCCAATCCTTTGGAATCCTGATGTGAAGAACTGACTCACTGGAAAAGACCCTGATGCTGGGAAAGAAGGGGATGACAGAGGATGAAACGGTTGGATGGCATCACCGACTCGATGAACATGAGTTTGAGCAAACTCCAGGAGTTGGTGATGGACAGGGAAGCCTGGTGTGCTGCAGTCCAGGGGTCACAAAGAGTTGGACATGACTAAGCGACTGAACTAACTGACGACTTTATATTCACTCTACAGTAATCTAATTCACTTTATTCAAGTAATTTAATTACATTCAAGTTCCTAAATCAGGATGACAAAGTTTTGATTAGCACATCTCTTATCTCCTATATTAATCAAGAGATAGATCTTCTTGAATAAAGAGGTCGCACTCCTTGGGACTTTGCTGATGCTTCAATGGTTAAGAACCTGCCTTGCAATGCAGGGGACAGGGCTTTGATCCCTGGTTGGGGAGCTAAGATCCCACATGCTATGTGACAGCTAAGCCCACACACAACAACTACTGAGCCTGCACATGCACACTGGAACCCTTGTGACACAACTAGGGGGCCCACCTGCCACAACCAGAAAGTCCCTGCACCACAATGAAAGATCCTGCATGACGAAACCAAGACCTGATGCAGTGAAATAAATAAATACTTTTTAAAAAAGAAAAAGGAGTCCAGTTTTCAAACACAAAAACAAAATAATTTTAATATAAAGGATACAGGTAAAATGTCAAAAATAAATAATGAAAATAGCAGTAAAAATTTTTTTTAATAATTCAAATGCTTATTTCAGGTATCTCTTCAGCATATTTTATGCAACTTGTCTAGTATAGAGTCAACTTTCAAAACTAAGTCAACTTCGAATTATGACTTTTCACTGAGTTGTCTTAGTTAACTAATTAAAAAGCTAGGTCTCTGGGACTCCATGAAGAGATTTCAAATGCTCTGGGGAATTGTGCTAACATCAAACAACAACAAAGTCCAATATGAGATCAACTTTATTTTTAGAAAACAACTACATAGAAATAAAATGGGAATGACCTGGTTTGGCCATCAAACATGCTGATCAAACTATTATACTATTTTCTCTGTTTAAAATCTTCATAAATAAAAAAGATTATTATTATCAACTTATAATTCCTTTCAGTTCTCAACTAATTTTAATATAGATTTCACTCCTATCCCTAATAAATCTGCTTTCCAAGTTACCACTGACCTGCTAATCACCAAATTCAGTATTCTCATCTCAGTTTTCAGCCTCTCCCGAGTCCTCAACATGTGATACCATGGCTCAAGCCCCTCCTGAAACTCTTTTCATCTTTGGCTTCAGAAAATCATTTTCTTCTCATTCTGTCCCTAATCCTGTTCACTTTGAGTGTCTTTTCCTGGGTCTATCTATTATTCATGCTGAGTCACTCAGATTCTTCTTCTTCCTCTATTTTTCTCCTTGGATCATCTCAGCTACTACTAACATCTCTGTCTATCTATCAGATAATTGGTAGGAAGGGGTTGGGGGCAGGAGGAGAAGGAGCCAACAGAGGATGAGATGGCTGGATGGCATCACTGACTCAATGGACGTGAATCTGAGTGAACTCAAATTTATACTAACAATAAAAACCATTATTTTCCATCATGAAACTGTTCATCTTTATATGCTGGCTACTTCATATAAGAGTATCACCATTCGGTCCCTCAAGAGAGAAATTTTGGAATTACGTTTACTTTTCTCTCTTCTCTTCCTCACATTCCACACTGTAATAATCATCAAATCCCATCAGAGATGTACCCTGGGATAAGCCATCTTTTCCATCACCATAGTCCAAGTTTAGACTCTCATCTATTGCTTTACATACATCAGCAGAATCCCATGCCGTCTCAATAGTGTCTCCTCCATCCAAACCATTTTTAATAATACCCTCAGAGTCATTTTAGTTGTCTTCCTGAGATACAAAACTGATTATGTTACCTTCTGCCTAAAAACCCAGGAGCACTGGTTTATCGTAGCACTGTATACAGCAGCATACTAAGCCCTTCATTACCTGGCCTCACTTATATCACTAGCTATGTTTCCTCACACACACTCCCACATACAGAAAGCGCACCAGGTTTTTCACTTTTTTTTCTGAACCTGTCAGCCATTTCCTAACTGTGCCTTTTCTCATGCTCCTCCCTCAGCATGCCTTTCCCGTACTTTTCACCAGGCAAACGGTCATCATACTTTAAGATGAGCTTCCTCTCTGGGATTTCCCTCATCATTCTGGCATTCAACAAAAGAAAGTGTTTTGAGCATCTATCAATATGACATGAAGCTGCTCCTCAAGGAATGCATATTCTCGTTTATATTCTTTTAGTACTTTGTTCATACTGAAGCTATGACATTTATCACATTGTGCTATAGTCATCCTTTCACGTGTCTCTCCTCCCAGCTGGATCATGAGATCTTTAAAGGCATGGCCCCTGTCTAACTACTCTTTGACTCCCCAGCATCCAGGATGCTGATTTTGTTCATGTGTAGAGTATGCCACAGTTAGTGGGAATCTGAAAAAGATGATTTCTAAGATGCCTTTGAATTCTAGTATTCTATGATTTCAACATAAATGCAGCATTTCTTAGTTGTGATTTAGCTGAAAACCTGTGTCAAAAACAGCTAGAATGTTTAAAATATTTATATTAATTCCTGTTCCAAACCTACTGAAGAGGAAACGTATTACTGCTCTAGTTAGGGAGGAAGCCATTCAAGTGCCTTATAATCACTGACACTCAAGTATCACAGTATTGAGGGAGGTAATATTATAATTACATTTTAAAGGTAAGTAATTGAGGCATAGAGAGATTAAGTAACTTGAATAAGACAACAAAGTTACTAAGCTAAGTGGGGAAGCTAGGATTTGAACTCAGTCTAATTTCAAGGCCCATGATCTTTCTCAGTGCAGTATTCTGCTTTATCAGTGCTCTGTTTAATAACTCAAGGCTTCCTTCATTTAAAAAAAAAAAAAACATGAACTTTACTTTCTGCCAGACCTACATGAAGAACAATAAAGAGGAACCAATCTTTCTTCTGTTATCTTGCCTCTGAGGAGGAAAAAACAAATCCATTTTTCCCTAGCTTATGACTAGAGCAAAAATAATAAATAATAAGAATTCAAATTTCTAGCATTAGTATCCAAAACAAATATCTATACACTTACCTCATGGGTCCATAGTTCAGTATTACAAATGCCAAAACTATCATCACACAGATAGCTCTTCCTTCGGACTAGGAACTTTAAGCCTCTGGTTCTAAAGAAAATGATCATTATTAAATACAACTGAATTACACATCAGTTTCACAAAAAGTAACATCTAAGATAATAATAACTCTCCTCTTTACCAGTTATGAGAATGCTTAAATGAAAACCAAAATGCAAATATGAGGAAAGAATACTTTTCAAAAGACTAAGGAGAGGAGTAGGAGAGAAGAGACACAGCAACCCTTGCTGCAGAGGCCTCTTCACCCAAAAAGGAAGAATTCAACAATTTTATGTTTTTATGAATCTTCAAAGAATCCCAAGGCACTGTACTTTAGTAATCTGCCTCTCTTTTAAATCACTGTTTTCAGTAACATAATGGAATATTCCCATGTGCTCAGGGCAAGATAGAAAGAGCAATGTAAGAAGCCAGTCTCCAGGGAATTCCCTAGTGGTCCGGTGGTCAGGACTCCACGCTTCCACTGCAGGGCGCATGGGTTTGGTCCCTGGTCAGGGAATGAAGATCTCACATGCTGCCCTGCACAGTCAAACAAAAAAGTCTCATTCACTAGGCAGAGGCATCTGTTTGGTTCAAGAAAGCACTGCGGTAGGAAATATTGACAGCAGCAGATTTCATGAACAGAATCAAGATGATTAGCCTCATTGGGATGCATAGCAACAAAATACAAAGTAGAGTATAGTTGTTGGGTGAATTGAGAACACATTAAATTTTTAAATTTTAGGGAAGACCTAGTGGGACTGCTTAGGAGACCTGATGTGATTCATTTAGTCAAAAAAAAAAAAAAAAGATCAACAGAGAAAGGGTGCTATGATAATAAGGGAGAAGAAACCCAGGAAAAGGAGACAATTTTGGCACACAGCTTGGGAGGTACAATTCAAAAGCTCCTCTTTCCAACACTTTATCCTTACTACAAATGTTTTTGGGCTTATTGTGCCTGCCTTTTCCTATTATTATTTTACAAAATTTAATTTAAAATGTAAAATTTCCAATTGCTTTATCAGGAAAAAAAAAATACTTCAACCATCATCTCATCTCTATCACTAACTAGCACTCACCTCTGATACAACTTCATCCAGTTGCCGCTTCAGTGAACCATTCTCTTTCTTCAGCTTCTCATTCTCCAAAAGGGCTGCCTTTAACCTTGCCTCCAAGCCTAGCATGTATTCTTTCTTCTTCTTGCGGGACTGACAAGCTGACTCTCGATTTTTAATCATACGCTGCTGTCTCCTTAGCACAGCAATCTAGGAAAAGTTACAGTAAATCAAAAATAGCTGGATTTTAGAATCAGATCAGTAAAGAATATACCGATTTTTATAAGTAAGTAAGTAAGTAAAGTCGCTCAGTTGTGTTCAACTCTTTGCGACCCCATGGACTGTAGCCTACCAGGCTCCTCCCTCCATGGGATTCTCCAGGCAAGAGTACTGGAGTGGCTTGCCATTGCCTTTTCCAGGGGATCTTCCCGACCCAGGGATCGAACCCGGGTCTCCTGCATTCCAAGCAGATGCTTTAACCTCTGAGCCACCAGGGAAGCCCTTTTTTTTAAATATATTATCTTATTTTTATAATTATCTTATCTGATTTTTATAATTATCTTTAAACAAAGTGTTCAAAAGATAACTCACTGGTTGTTTTTAAAAAAAATACTCCAATGAAATAAACTGAAACCAAATGATTAAATAAGGCCTTCTAAAACCTGTTAAATGATTTCTTCTGGTGTTTTCACCAGAAATAGGACTTATTTATTGATAAATAAGATTTATTTATTGATCTTCCCATTTTCCCTTTCAGTTCAGTTCAGTCGCACAGTCGTGTCCGACTCTTTGTGACCCCATGAATCGCAGTACGCCAGGCCTCCCTGTCCATCACCAACTCCCGGAGTTCACTCAGACTCACGTCCATTGAGTCTGTGATGCCATCCAGCCATCTCATCCTCGGTCGTCCCTTTCTCCTCCTGCCCCCAATCCCTCCCAGCATCAGGGTCTTTTCCAATGAGTCAACTCTTCGCATAAGGTGCCCAAAGTACTGGAGCTTCAGTTTTAGCATCTTCCTTCCAAAGAAATCCCAGGGTTGATCTCCTTCAGAATGGACTGGTTGGATCTCCTTGCAGTCCAAGGGACTCTCAAGAGTCTTCTCCAACACCACAGTTCAAAAGCATCAATTCTTCGGTGCTCAGCCTTCTTCACAGTCCAACTCTCACATCCATACATGACCACAGGAAAAACCATAGCCTTGACTAGACGGACCTTAGTCGGCAAAGTAATGTCTCTGCTTTTGAATATACTATCTAGGTTGGTCATAACTTTTCTTCCAAGGAGTAAGCGCCTTTTAATTTCATGGCTGCAGTCACCATCTGCAGTGATTTTCCCTTTAGAAATTCTATATATATGTATACATACAGCTTTAATCTATATCACAGGCCCTGAATTACTTGACTGTTTTTCGGAACCATCTATCCAGTTACTTATAGGGCCACTTCTGCTGGTAGAGTTCCATCACTTCAAATTCACCATTTGCCAACTGAATTCATTATCTCCCTCTACCTATCTTTGAAACCTACTGATCTTCTATCAATGGTATCTCTCAGGATATAAAGGAAGGTGTGACCAGTAACCTATTTTTCTTTCATTCCCTAACACAGTAACTCATCTCCAGACTACTGCAACAGCCGCCTTCTAACTACTTCAACTGGCTTCAAGCTCCTTCTGTCTACCATTTTTAAGATAACTTTCTTCTCCTAAATACATTTTAATCTTGCTACTCCATTGCAAAAGCAAGCTAGTCATGTATTTTACCTATCCACCTTTGCTTTCAAAATCTTCCATAATGTGACCACTCTCTACTTTCCTAACTCTACAACTATTCACACCACACCTTCCAATCAAGGTTATCCCATGATCTTCACACATATCTAACTTGTTCCTTTATTCATACTGTGTGTTCTGATTTAGAATGCTATCTCCTCTACTAAGCTAATTCTAAGGACCATCCAAACTCTTAATTATGATAAACCACTTGGAGTTTTTAATATTGTCTGAATTACTTATGCTCTTATAATTCAGAAGATACGCTGAATGCTCTATTTCAAAAATGCTGACTTTTTCTCTCTTTTCCTAGATTTTATACCTTGGAAGTCAAAACTATGTGATATGACCCACAATATCTACTATAATCAAAACTTACTGACCAAAATTATTTTTGTCATATTTTATAAACAAATATGTGAAATGTGTTTTAGCATTAGTCTATTTCAGAGAGAATGTGAGATGGTAAAATTAAGTCCATAAAAAGAACCAAATACTATTAAATTTATTATTTTAAGTATAGAGATGACAGAAATTCTGACTTCTCTGTTTTGTAAAGGACTTTTAAAAAAGTAAACATTTTACTGTGGCTGTTTAATAACTTTTACTGAGATATATAAATAAAATTAAATAATTTAATGCTGATTTCTTTTGAAATAACAATGCAATTTCCAACCCATACTACAGTTTCTAGAAATAGAGGTATACCAAATCCAACCAAGCAATCAGACTCCATAAGGAAAAAAAAAAGAATCCACAAGGAAAAGAAATATTACCTGAGATGTCAAGAAGTGTATCTTTCCCCCTTTGTTTTTCTTTTTTAACTGAAACGTCACAAGAATGCTGACTTCTATAACCATCAATCTACAAAATTTCCCTGTGGCATAACTATCCCACTCTTCAATAATGTTAAACACACACACACACAGAGCAGCGCCAAATCATGACGGATTTTAATTATTCATCAATTTCAAACTATTTTCTGGACAATGCCGCTTTGTTCGACCTACTATTACTCTTAGTGATCTTCATTTTTACTGAGAATGCCAGTGTCCATAACTGATACTTAACACAAGAGTGCTGAAGTATGCAGAATGCTGAGCAAGCACATAAAAGGGAAGGTTCCCAGATGGAAGAGCTTATACTAAAAGTTGGATAAAAGGTAACCTTACTTATTTAAAGGCTGATTAATGTATGGACTCTGGGGAGGCTTACAGATGGCACACTACTTAATAAATTTCAAACAGGATTAGGGATTTCTATAAACAATAAAAGCACCTGCATATTTACAGCATGAAGTTTCAAAGGCTGTCACTGCACATGCCTCATACTAAAAAACGAAAACCACCTGTAGCCAAATATTCATCTCTTCCCATAGAAAGAGATAACAATAGTTCTGAAAATGCAGTAAATACTCAGTATTACCAATAAATACAAAGGATGAATACAGTAAAAATATATGCAGTCCACAGGAAACTCCAAACACAGAGCTCCAACTTTACATCTCAGCAAGCTATCTTCAGCTAACTGAATAAAATATTTAAATTATTCTGTATTTTTGAGGGTAAAAAAAAATAAAATAAAATTTCAGATTAAACATATGCATACTGTTTGTTTGACAGGGGAGGATATTTTAAAAGAAAAAAAGGACTACCTGTAATTACTGCTCTGTAAACTGATTTTTTTCTCCATACAACATATCATGATCATCTTTGACATGCCATGAGAATGGCAGCACAGTACTTCAATTATACTGATGCTCCATAAAACATTTAATTAATCTCCTCTTGTTGAAACTGTTATAGTTTTCAAGATTCTTTAAAATAAGGCTCATCATTCAATACTGTGAGAGTAGAAGAATCAAGGCTAGAGTTTTAGGGCAGTTAACTCCAAGACCAGTGCTACTTAAACAACAGCTTCACGCTGCTTTTAAATAACAAACAGGAAGTCCTGCATTACAGTATGGAACTCTAAACTCAGTGAACTGTGTGGTCACTTTAATTACGTGCCTGTTTGAAATTGAAGGCTTATGAAACTGCTTGTATCTGGAAGTTTACCCTCTTCTGTTAGCAGTCTACAAACATAAAATCGATATCCTGGCCCATTAATCAATTGACACATCTCCCTGTGGGCGTATAAGATGATTCAGCATGAGTGAGATGAGTGAACAGCTAGCCAGTCCCTGCTTCTGATCACCCTGCCTTCAGACAACTCTTTCACCAAGCATTATGCCTTGGAAAAGGAAAAACTCCAAAGCAGAAAAATACTCTCCCTTTAGTGCCACTGCACTATAAAACATAGTGTTTCATATTAAACATTTATTTTACTATAAGAAAGACTCTCACAACTGCCATATGACCCAGCAATCCCACTGCTGGGCATACACACTGAGGAAGCCAGAACTGAAAGAGACACGTGTACCCCAATGTTCATCACAGCACTGTTTATAATAGCCAGCACATGAAAGCAACCTAGATGTCCATCAGCAGACGAATGGGTAAGAAAGCTGTGGTACATATACACAATGGAATATTACTCAGCCATTAAAAAGAATGCATTTGAATCAGTTCTAATGAGGTGGATGAAACTGGAGCCTATTATACAGAGTGAAGTAAGTCAGAAAGGAAAACACCAATACAGTATACTAATGCACATATATATGGAATTCAGAAAGATAGTAACGATAACCCTATATGCAAGACAGCAAAGGAGACCCAGATGTAAAGCACAGTCTTTTGGACTCTGTGTGAGACGGCAAGGGTGGGCTGATTTGGGAAAATGGCATTGAAACATGTATATTATCATATGTGAAAGGATCACCAGTCCAGGTTTGATGCATGATACAGGGTGCTCGGGGCTGGTCCACTGGGATGAGCCAGAGGGATGGTATGGGGAGGGAGGTGGGAGGGAGGATTAGGATGGGGAACACCTGTAAGGATTCATGTCAAGGCATGGCAAAACCACTACAATACTGTAAAATAATTAGCCTCCAATTAAAATAAATTTATATTTAAAAAAAAGAGTCTCATAAAAGGAGAACTTTCACAAAAGGACAAATACTTTTTGAAGGTTGGATCATTTCAAGAGTCAAAATCCTAAGCTCTTTGCATTATGTTTCATTTTCAGTTACTGATAAACACTACAAGACATGTTCTTCTTACAAATAAAATAGACTACTTAGACCCTTGATTCTGTGACACTGTTAAAAAATGAGCTTCGAAGTCCTAAATGGCTATAAAGATATTAAAATATTTTACTGCTAAGAAATACATCCCAACATTTCACACAAGCTCAAGAGAGATCAAGTATTGGTAACGCACAGGTGAATGAACACTAGGTTACTATACATCTATCAGTTCTAACTCTCATTTTGCTGAATCTTTCTCTCTAAACTGATGTATAAAGCAAACACTGTCACTGATTAATCTCTTCATTATATCAAACAAAACTTTATTCAATTCAATAAAAAAGAAATAAACTTCATCTACTGGAAATTGACACTTTAATCCTCTAAAGGTCTCATCCAATCCAGAAACAAAATGGTTCTAGCACCAATGTTAAACATGTGTGCTTAATTACCATGTAGCTCAATAATGACTACTGTATCATAAAATATGGATGCTATTAACTTTGCTGTTTTATCTGATTCCAGACTGTTCAACTAAAGTCAATCTTTATACTTTGTCTCACAAAACATAAAACCATCTGCTTGAATTTTTTTCTTAATTAAGAGAATACATTTGTAGAGAGAGAGAAGGGAACAGCAAGTTTCAAGATACAGATAATCTGCAGCTGGCACTGTGTCAGAGCTGCCTTGCGAGCCTCACTGACGGAGCACAGAGCAAAGACCCCAGCGCTGAACTGAGGGAGGCCAAGGTTTGAATCCTAACCCCATTATCACAGGGCATACGATGGAGGTGAGCATCAACTCTAATGGACACGAAGGCTATCTGTAAACTAATGTGCCACACACACGCCACGCTGTGCCAAGCTGCTCCAGTCATATCCGACTCTTCGCCACCCCACAGACTGTCACCCACCACGCTCCTCTATCAGGCAAGAATACTGCCATGGGTTGCCAATTCCTCCTCCACGGGATCTTCCAGACCCAGGGATCAAACTCATGTCTCCTGTGGCTCCTGCATTGCAGGCAGATTTTTTACCTTGCCTGGAGAATCCCAGGGACAGAGGAGTCTAGGGGGCTGCCACCTATGGGGTCGCACAGAGTCGGACACAACTGAAGCGACTTAGCAGCAGCAGCAGCAGCAGCAGCAGCAAGCTATAAGTCGGGCTCCAAAATCACTGCAGATAGTGACTGCAGCCATGAAATTAAAAGATGCTTACTCCTTGGAAGAAAGTTATAACCAACCTAGATAGCATATTTAAAAAGCAGAGATATTACTCTGCCAAAAAAGGTCCATCTAGTCAAGGCTATGGTTTTTCCTGTGGTCATGTATGGATGTAAGAGTTGGACTGTGAAGAAAGCTGAGTGCTGAAGAATTGATGCTTTTAAACTGTGGTGTTGGAGAAGACTCTTGAGAGTCCCTTGGACTGCAAGGAGATCCAACCAGTCCATTCTAAAGGAGATCAGTCCTGGGTGTTCATTGGAAGGACTGATGCTAAAGCTGAAACTCCAATACTTTGGCCACCTCATGCAAAGAGTTGACTCATTGGAAAAGACCCTGATGCTGGGAGGGATTGGGGACAGGAGGAGAAGGGGACGACAGAAGAGGAGATGGCTGGATGGCACCACCGACTCGATGGACGTGAGTTTCAGTGAACTCTGGGAATTGGTGATGGACAGGGAGGCCTGGCATGCTGCAATTCATAGGGTCGCAAAGAGTCAGACACAACTGAGCGACTGAACTGAACTGAAGCTGTAAGTTTCACTAAAAAGAAATATCCTGCAGCTATGAATAGACCGGGTGAGGAAACAAAAATTCTTAATTCCATCAACAATGTGCCTCAGAGATACTCTGATAAACTGTTCAACTAAAGTAATATTGTAAATATCTGCCTTCATTCCAGCTCTTATTTTTACAGATTTCAAATATTAAATATCAGATTAAAACAAAAACAGACAAAATCTGGAAATCCCATTTAATTCATACAAAAGCAGAAAACCAGAGCCTAAAAATAAAGATCTAATTCACTCTCCTCCCAAGATCCCTCAGTCTGCTCCTTATTCTGTATTTATCAGGACTCTCATTTGCCTGAGAAGGCCATTAGGAGGTTTTATGCACTTACAACAAAGTGTCTGGTACATACCACTTCATCAATATCAGCCATCTAAGTAATATGGCCTTGACTGAAATATTCAACCAATTGATTCATTCAATGGTAAAATGGGAACAAAGCCCGCTTTACAAGGATTTGAGAGAATCAAATAGGACTATGTGAAAATAAATGTGAAGTACTTATCAAAACTATATTAGAGAAGAGCTGAACTTCTCAGAAGCGTCAAAATGACAAAGGCTATGGGAATGCTCCAGATTGAAAGAAGTCAAAGAGACATGACATCTCAGTGCAGTATCTGACATTACAGGGATCCTATATTGGAGGGGGAAAAACTCAAGTGATAAAACTGTAATACTGACAGCTGAAAAAAGTATTTTACAAACACAAATTTACGAAGGTGGTAACTGTACTGTGGGTATGTAAGAGAATATCCCTATTCTGAGGAAATGCACACTGACATATTGAAGGGTAAAGAACTATAAGGTATGTAACTTACTGTAAAATAGTTCAGGAAAAAAATGTGTGTGGGTATATATATATATATATATGCAGATGGATAACAGACAGGCAAATAAATAAAACTAACTGATAAAGCAAATGTGGTAAAATGTTAACAACAGGTGAATCCAGGGACATGGGTATTCTCTGTACTAGTTTTGTTTTTACAACTTTTTAAAATTTGAAATTATTACCATATACATGGTCTGGTACACATGTACACACACATACACACACATAAGACTGCAGTACAAACATAACACTAAGGAGTTATAGGAAAAGAAAAAAGAACTTTCCTTTAAAACTCATAATCAAGGGTGGTAAGAGCCACAGAAAATGTTAACCATAACAGGTTTAATCTTTGAGTATTATTTGTTAACCACCTTTAACCAGTCAAAAGTTCTCTTCTGTTAACAATTAATATATTTTCACACATTTGTAGAACAGTAATGTTCTGGAGAATACACACCTTCAGGACTATATAGCCAATGATACTTCCATTGAAATAATTTGTCATTTTTCTTTGTAAATTATCTATTCACTTATTTTATCCATTTGGTTGTTGGGTTAACTTGCATCTTTCTGATTTGTAAACACTTTATATACTAAAAATTGTTTTTAAAAGACTATAAAAACTTTCACATGAATTTTCAAAGCAGCATATTCTTAATAGCCTAAAAGCGGAGACCACCCAAGCGTCCATCAACTGATGAATGTATAACCCAAAAGTGGTATATCTTTAAAATGGCCTATTATTTGGCCATAAAAAGGAGTATACATTGAAATATACCACATAAATACATCTCAAAAAAATATTGTGCTAAGTGAAAGAAATCAGACACAAAAGCTACATCATGTATAATTCTATTGATATGAAATGTCCAGGATAGGCAACTCCATACAGAAAGCAGGCTTCCCTGATAACTCAGTGGGTAAAGAATCTACCTGCAGTGCAGGAAACCCTGGTTCAATTCTTGGCTCAGGAAGATCCACTGGAGAAAGGATAGGCTACCCACTCCAGTATTCTTGGGCTTCCCTTGTGGCTCAGCTGGTAAAGAATCCACTTGCAATGTGGGAGACCTAGGTTTGATCCCTGGGATGGGAAGATCCCCTGGAGAAGGGAAAGGCTACCCATTCCAGTATTCTGGCCTGGAGAATTCCATAGACTATACTGTCCATGGAGTCACAAAGAGTTGGACGCAACTGAGCACTTTCACTTTCCCTTATACAGAAAGCAGGTTAGGAAGCAGCTGCCAGGTGTTGAAGAGGATGGCACATGAGGAATGACTGCTAACAGGAATGGAGTTTCTTTTTAGGGTGATGAAATATCCTAGAATTAAACATCAGTAACAGTTGCATAACTCTTGAGAATATACTAAGCAATCACTAAATAGTACATTTTAAAAGGGTAAACTCAGACTTCCCTGCTGGTCCAGTGGCTAAGAATCCACCTGCCAATGCAGGAGACACAAGTTTGATCCTTGGTCCACTAGGATTTCACATGGGCAGGGCAACCAAACCCACGTGCCACAACTACTGAAGCCCAAGCACCCTAGAGCCCATGCTCTGCAACAAGAGAAGCCGCCACAATCAGAAGCTCACGCACTGCCACGGGAGAGTAGCCCCCAATTGCTGCAACTAGAGAAAGCCTGTGCACAGCAATGAAGACCCAGCAAAGCCAAAAAAGTAAACAATTTTAAAAAATAAAAAGGTAAACCCCATAATATATGAATTTTAGCCCAACTAAGCTATTATAAAACCCCAAGCAAACAAGGACTTTCATTCACCTCAAAAGGCCATGGAAGGCAGAAGCTAAGGACTCTCCAGACAAATGTACATGCACACAAAGTGTTACAAGCAATTATGCAGGGAACAGAGTGAGGTGAAGAAAAGGGAACTTGTTTATGGAAACACTGAAACCTATTGATGGGTTCCATTAAGAAACCCTGTGACTCTCATTCGTACACAGTTAAAGTAGAAGAACAAAGTACAACTACCCCTAAGGTGAAAAACTACCTAGCTTCTGACGCTCTAGCCTTAGTTCCAAGAATTTCTCCTACAGATATATTTTCATATGAACAAACTGAAATAAGTACCAAGTTATTCAATGGAAGAATGTTTACAAAGATAAAAAAACTCACAGAACTCTTAAATGATTATGACAGCTGTATGCACCTATTAAAATAGGTGTATGAGAGCTGTATGCACCTATTAAAATAATAAAACTTTTTACATACTGCTGTCAAAAAATCTCTAAGATATATTGAAAAGAGTGACATGCAGGACAGTGTTTATAGTATGTTACCATTTCCATAAAACAGGTAAATAGGTAAAAAGATATATTCTTATATACTAAAGAACTATCTCAGAAAGAATGCACAAAAAACTGGTAACAATGATTGCTTCTGAGCAGGGAAACAAAATGGCTAAAAAGCATCTAGGTCATGGGAGGACTATCTTCCTAAGAATGAGTCTCCAGGGGTAGTTTATAGGAAAAGAAATCAGAGAAAGGACAGAAGCATTTAATTATCTATTAAGATATAAATCAGCATCCCTCTAAAAATAAGTATTTATTAAGCTTATCAAGATGCTAAACTGAGAAATAAAGAATGTTTAAGTTGCCATGACATAAATCTTACCTAACGCAACACATCAGGGAAAAAAAAATTTGTTCACTTTTCATTCCAAAGCTACTGTAATCACAGAGAGATTACTTGCCAAAGTCTTTATTCAGGTAAAATTTTAGGAGCCCCAAATCTCCATCTAAAGAGGAACTGCGAATATTTTAACAAAGCATGTTTTTCTTTTACGTGCAGGGTATCTGGTAGCAGCAAAGCCAAAAAGTAGTCAGCACAGAAGTAATTTCTTTACTAGAATCTGGATAGCTTTTCAGATCTCTAAATCTTTCTGTTGAATTTGTTCTGATGGATTCCTCTACTTTATAGCCTAAAGAAATATCATGATCTCAATGTCTCTGTTGCTTAAGAATTTAGTTACTAAAAAGTTCATTATTTATTCACTATTTATCTTCTTAGGTCTAAGGTAATCACACAATTCAAGGTTATTCAGCTCACACTTTGACCTAACAGACTATCTATTTGTGGGTTTACAGTCAAAATATGCATCTTAAATGTTCAGTAGTTGCACATTTTTTTTTCTGAAATACAACACAGACACTCTCCATCTTTCTAAGTTTCTCCAACTACTTTGCATTGTAAACAGATTGTTTTAGATTCATATTTTTCTTGGAAGCTACTCCTTTAGGGGGTACCCTGTATGTCCTGCCATTACACATCCTCCTGGGTATGACAAGAATACAAAGCCCTGACCACTCTTTACCCAGGCCATTTCTCAGGGTTGACCCTGAGAGATGAGGTAACATCTCCCTCTGGACAATGAGGAGGCTTACTTACTGCTTGCTGTAAATGTAGTCAATTCCCAACTTCAGCATTCTGCCACTGCAATAAAGGAACACTGGATGTACAGCATCGTCTGGGCCAGTATCACATCACCCCCATGCTGACAATACTAACAATATCTGAATTCTTGAACTTAACTATGTAACACTGTCCCCACAGAAAGAAACACAAAGTTTCAATTTGGTATGTATGCCAGGGGAATCCCCTCCACACCATTCTCACACCCAAGGCCACTGGAAAGGATCCCCCAGCACCCACCTTCTCATGATGGCTCTAGTGACCCAGGACAGGGACTCCCAAAGGGAAGGGCTGGGAGGGAAGGAGTCAAGGTCACTAAGTAAAGAACAAGACAGAGGGTCCAAAGTAATAAGGGGTTTGAAAGATGCTCAGTGGAGCAAATGGACTGAGAGGAAGACTTGCGGCCTCCTGTCGGTATAGCCTGTACCCCTTCATCAGTCTCCCATCTGATGTTATTTCAAGTTCTGACCTTGTTTCTGATCATTTTCTTTCCATTGTATCCACCAACTGATTCCTATTAAGGTTTTTGCTCCACCTTGACCCACTTGCGACATTTAGAATAGAATTTCACCACTCTTTTTTTTTCTGCTCTGTTGTCCCAGTAACCAAAACAATGTTGTAGCTCCATAGCCTTAAAACTAGGACCATAATGTCTTGTGAACTTTATGGAATTATAATGGGTAAGTGGAAGTATTCAATGCAGACTTAAACAGATTTCTGTTTCCAAGCCCTTGGTTTGATGTTTGGCAACATTCAATAGCACTTTAAAGAAAGATAAGCATATTCTCCCATGAAGGCATCTTTGTAGTACCAAGATTACCATTTACTAAGAAACTGCTTAAGAGAATTTCTACACTGAAATGAGAGACCATGTTCATTTTTTCCATCAGGATCTGAGCCAAAAACCAACCATATTTCTTGAAGACTTAGGTGAGGTTTCCAAGAGTTAAACAGAACAGATTTACCAGCAAAGGGCAGGAAGAGTGAGATTATAATTTGAACCAGGCAAACTGTTTCATAACAGAAAATGTGGCACTTAATGTAGTTTGCAGAATATGGTATGCTAAAAATGCTACTTTATGGCAGGAGCAGACCTCTGGAGAGTGAAACCAGCCAAACGAAAAGAACAAAAAGGTAGAAAAAAAGAAGCCATGTCAGCAATACAAAGCCACAAAAAACTGATACACTTTTTTTTGGTACCGAATTACAACTTTTCCACCACATTTTGTGGTTTAAAAACACACACAAAAAAATGCTTGCTGAAAAAGTTTTCATTTTGGCCATTTTGAATCGGGGTTATACTAACTCAAATTATCCTAATTTAATAGGACTTGAGTCTAACAAACACACACTCTGTTGAGGTCACAGGAGACTACATATGTGAGCAGATCAAAGTTTTCTGCAGCTCCTTCTGGAACAGATTTATCCTGGGTTCCTGAATAGGTTGGCCAGCTGATAGAGGACAGACTGATGTTTCTTTACTTGAAATAAACATTAAGTCAAAACCTCTAACAGAAAACTCATACTGAAAAGGTTTGGCTCACTCGCTGACGTGCTAGTCAAGGAAAAACAAGCACAAAAACCTCAATGCAGGTTGATTAGAAAACGTATTCTAATCGTCGTTATGTCTCTTGCACCAGACATACAGTACTTGAATCTTTCCTGTATAACACTGTCAATTCTGAATTTTGAAAAATAATAAGAATGCTAGTCAATAATTATTGCTTTTTAAAAAGCTAATACTTGTTGGTTCTATACTTTCTCATCTCACACATCCCCCAGTTCTTCAATGTTGACTGCATTATTCACCAAATTTACAAAGCACTCAAAGAGTTTAAAACCAAAACAGACATAGTCTTTTCCATCAAAGAACTTCTAAAGGATGTCTGGCTAATAGACTAACAAATAATTAATTGAAATGTTTATAAAGATTACAGAATGTGTGTCAGTGACATACAATGATGACTGCCAGCATTAAGATGTTCATTATTCAGATATTAAGCCTAGAAGAAAAACAATGATCTCTTCTTGTTTTTAAATAGAATTACTGAATCAAAGACTCTTAAAAGAAATTTTTCTATAACTTGGGCTTCCTTGTAGCTCAGCTGGTAAAGAATTGGCCTGCAATGCAGGAGACTCTGGTTTGATTGCTGGGGCGGGAAGATTCACTGAAGAAGAAATAGGCTACCCACTCAAGTATTCTTTGGCTTCCTTGGTAGCTCAGCTGGTAAAGAATCCGCCTGCAATGTGGGAGACCTGTTTGATCCTTAGGCTGGGAAGATAAGGGAACAGCTGGCTACCCACTCCAGTTTTCTGGCCTGGAGAATACCATGGGTGTATATCCATGGGATCGCAAAGAGTCGGACAGACTGGGTGACTTTGACTTTTACTTTCTGTAACTTACCTGCACCTGTTCTAGATGAGTCCTCTGGAATAGCCCAGAACAGTTATCCTATTTTCCACGTGACAACCTTCATTTTCTAGAAGACGGCTCTACTTTCAGTCTTCCTTTCTTCATTTGACTGAATCATACCAACCCTTAAACCATTCTTCTCCCCATGGCATGGTTTCTAGACCGTCTCCCCATCCTAGCTACGTTCCTCTGGACCATCCCATGATTGAATGTTATAATTCGATGAATGTAGACTAAAATATGCTAAGATTTTTTAACATTGAAAACAGTGTGTGCCAAGACATGAAGGAGGAACAGTAGTGTTACATGAAAATAGATATACAGTACAGGATTAAGCTTGACTATTATATTAGTTTATTTCGAGTACTAAAAAAGGTAAGCACACAGTGCTGTGGCCTAATAGACACTAATGCATAGTATGTGTTTCAACTGAAGATGAAATGATGTGAAGCTGAGATTTGCTTTAAAATACTCTATGTGGAGGTGATGAGCACAGAACAGAGGAAACATGATTAGCAAAAAAATGTTGGTACTCATTGAGGTATGATTGGTAATCCAAAAATATATAGATGTCATATATATCAGTATTTTTAAAATTTCTAATTAGCCATTATCTTTTTCATGTCTAAAATATTTCAAAATACATATTTTTAATGTCTAAACAAATTATCTTTGAATAGTTTCTATTGCAAGTTTTATTTGTGAGTATTATAGAAAAAATATTCAAATTCACAATTTAAAAAGTATTAAAAGAAAATTTTAAGCGATCATTTTGAAAATCCTTGTTCAGAATAGAAATTATTTTAAGCATCTTTTCTGATCACAACAGTATGAAACTAGAAATCAACCACAGCAAGAAAAACGGAAAAGAACACATGGAGACTAAACAACAAGCCACTAAACAAACAGTGGTCAACAATGAAACCAAAGAGGAAATCAGAAATACCTCAAGACAGAGAAAATGAAAACACAGCTTTCTAAAATGTATGGGATGTAGCAAGAACAGTTCTAAAAGGGAAGTTCACAGCCATACAGGCCTTCCTCAAGAAACAAGAAAAATCTCAAATAACCTAACCTGACACCTAAAAGAATTAGGAAAAAAAGAACAGACAAAACCCAAAGTCAGCAAAATGAAGGAGATAATAAAATCAGAGAGGAAATAAATAAAATAAAGATCCAAAAACAACAGAAAAGATGAATAAAACAAGAGCTGGTCTTCTGAAAAGATAAACCAACAAGCCTCTAACCACACCCACTTAGAGGAAAGCAAAGAGAACACAGTAAGAAATGAAAGAGGAGAAATAACTGGTACCACAGAAACACAAAAAATCATAAGAGGAAACTGAACAGTTATATGCCAACAAACTGGACCACCTAGAAGCACGCAAGTTTCTAGAAACATACGGCCTGCTGAAATTTAGTTAAGAAGAAACATAATTTGAACAGACCAATCACCAGAAATGAAATAGAATTTCCCTGTGAACATCATTCTCCTGTGAAAAACTTTTTAATTGAAAAGTTGGATGTATGATTTTTAGTTGAAAATATCATGAAATATTTTTTAGATTTTTGTTATCATTGTTCATTTACTTATTGTAGAAAACTTCTCAAACACCAAAAGGAAAAAAAAGACTACACACCCACCCTCAATGAGTACCAACATTTTTTTGCTAATCATATTTCCTCTGTTCTATGCTCATCATCTCCACATAGAGTATTTTAAAGCAAATCTCAGCTTCACATCATTTCATCTTCAACTGAAACACATACTATGCATTAGTGTCTATTATGCCACAGCACTGTGTGCTTACCTTTTGCAGTACTCAAACTAAGGTAGCAGTCGAGCTCCATCCTGTACCGTCTGTCTATTCTCATATAACACTACTGTTCCTCCTTCATGTGCTGGCACACACCGTTTTCAACACCTATATAAACTGTAGGAATTACTGTAGAATTTCGATGTTCACTCCAGTAGATAAGATTCTTTTGTTATGGGTCTTTACAGTATTGATGATGGAGATTACTTGGCTGTGTTTATGCAACAGTAGAGCAATTCTACAATGAAATGGCTACTGAAACGCTAGTTAATAAATTCTAGTAGACAGATCTGGCAATAGTATGATATACAATGTTACATGACTCACAGGATTTTAAAAATACTTTGCAATACCTAAAGAAAAGGTAATATCCACTTTTATTTTTAAAAAAAAGATATAGGGTTTGTTTTGCTTTCCCAGTCATGATTTTAGAGAATCCACTTTCAGACTAATTACTTGATTTTAACTTTCACTGAACTTCAGGCCCATAATGTTCAATTACTGTTTAACACATAACATAAAGTATTTTGTATCAGTTTTAAAGAAAGCAAGAGTTAGCTGGCAAGTACTATAACTGGTTTTAGGCTGGGATAGATCTTAGGAAACTTTCTGTGATTTACAAATTACAAAAAGTCCCTATAACAGAAAATCTGAAGGTTTGCAAAGATGGGAAAAAACTAAATAATCATTAAGAAACAGAATTCCTAAGAGTAGCAAGTCATCATTATGCAGTGGTGAAAACTCTTCAGTAAGTTAAGAGAGAAGCTAAATATAAACTCTGACCAAAAAGAAGTCTACAGACTTATCTGGGGCATTGCCAAAAACATTTCAATCAGGAAACATGAAAGAATCCTGTAAAATACTAGTATTTTATGATTGAGTTGGGTGTGACAGTCTGAAGTATTGTGATGAAAAGCTTCAAAAGAAGGAATTAAAGAAGAGGAAGGTATGCATACCTCTCTTAGTCAAACCACTTTGGATTTTTTAAAACCTTTTCACTTAGATTCTAACAAACTAAGCCTTACTCTAATTTTCCACCAGAGACTGGATGTGCAATTTCAGCACATTTGACACAATATAACAAACTTTAAAAAACAGAAGTAGTATCCTTTTTTGTTGTTCTCATTTTTTTAAATCAGGCATTTAAAAAAAGCATTCAACTTCAAAACTACATCAGAACCCACATTCTTCATCGTACTTTGTAGGACAGGTTTAGTCACAGAAAGTTTCCCATTTGCTGGGCTGTTTGCCACAGGGGCTGGTACCACATTCACCACGTGATTAGGTAACTGCGTGGTTCCCCCAGCAACAGCTAGGACTGGTTGAGGAGAGGGCAGAACTCCAGGTGCCTGGAGCTGAACCACGGCAGGCTGAGAGAGCACCACGGTCTGACCTGCAGTGGAGAAAAAAGAAAAGGAGTCAGAAGGTGCATAACTGCTGTGGCAGGGGCACACTATTTCGCACTTAGGTCTCTTCTGCAGATACAATAGGTAAAACCACATGAAGCGATTTGGAGCCACCAACTGAACCACAATCAAGAGCAGCACACATTCTTGCTGACGTTCTCTGTTGTGTTTTTAATGAATTTAAAGTAGGTTTTAAATTCATTCTCTTTGAAGTTATGATTAATAATGTATTTCCATACCTTTTTTAAACTAACAAATACTAAATCTGCTAAGTTATACATAGTTTTCTCTAAGTATTAACCTCTGAAACTTTTGAATGCTAGAAGTATTTATCATATTACAAAGAACAAACCTTGTATACTGAGCACAGAATCATATATTTTAAGTTAATGGGATTTAGAAATACATGCAACAGCAAAAATATATGACAGAGATTCAGTAAGTCAATACGTGGAAGAACCCGAGTCTACAAATATCAAAAATGTTAAAACCACTTGAGATAAGTTCTTAGCTAACACGGAAAACATAGATCTGTAATTTAACATAACCTGCAGATAATGTAGATTCCCCTACCCACCAAAATAGTCTACAAGTCTTTTCTTAATCTTCACATTTAACCTTATTTTAAAATTATTCTAATCTGAGAATTAGTATCATAACCTAAAGAAGGCTCAAACAACTCCCAATACTGGTCTAGTAAAACTTTTACTTGTCTGCTGAGTGTTTGCTTTCAGATCTGGCCAATTTTATAAGGTGTTGAAAGCCTCAGCTAACATCCACAGCTGCTGAGCCTATCCCGCAAAATAAAGGTATTAAAGTAACTGGCAACTGAAACTTCCCATTGTATATTTATACTCTTCTTGAAGGAAAAGAGAGTACTATGCTTTCAGACAGTGTAACATGACCCATGTAAAATTCAGCTCAGTATTTCAAAGGATCAAGGAAAACAAAATCAAAATAATGCTTCAAACACCTGTTTATCATGAACATGTCTTAGCTTAAAAAAAATCACTTCTATAAAATCAGTCTTTCTGTCTCAGAAGGCCTTGAAAAGCATAGTTATACTAGAAGTAATAGTACTTTATCCCTAAAAAGTAAGTAAATCAGTGAGAAAGACCTAAAAGTAATTTCACAGATTTATCATATACACAATTTAGTATAAATGATCACTAAGTAGTCTTATCTTCTAATTTTCCCTTGGAATAATTTACTTTATGAAATAAAAACATATAAAATATGGAAATAACTCATAAGCAAATAAAATTTGCTCTAGCCAAATATTCAAATAAAAATAATTAATAGAGAATTCCCTGGTGGTTCAGTGGTTAGGACTCTGCACTTTCACTTCCAAGGACATAGGTTCAGTCCCTGGTCAGAGAACTAAGATCCTCCAAGCAATGTTGCAAAACCAAAAATAATAATAAAAATAATACATAACATATCACCAAATGTTTTTTAAATAACACTTACTGATCTATTACAGTTAGTCTGCTACTATGAAAGATATACTCATGTATGTCAAGAATGTAAAACTCAGACCAAAGGTTCCCACCCTGAATTTAAGGACCCTTCTTTAATATCAAAATCATCATGGTCACCCAAGATGATCACAGTTGTCCTTTCAGTTTCTGTAGATGAGGAAATATATGATGAGAAAAGTTTAGTAAGAATTTAGTAGTGATTTGAAATGAATCTGGAATTTATTATTATAACCACAAAATTTTTAAAAATCAGTGCAAAAATATATGAAACAAATTATTTACCCAGTGAATAGAAAATATGGATTTGCAGATATCCTGCAAAAAAGCAAAAGCTACTGCCACTCCGACCACCCATACCCCAGGATCCACAGTCTACCGGTTGAGAACCACTGACTTAAAGCAATACTTTGAAAAGAGCATTATCAGAAGCAGCGTTTCACATCTTCTGAGTTTAAAAATTATGATAAAGTGCAACTGAAGTCGCTCAGTCGTGTCCAACTCTTTGCGATCCCATGGACTGTAGTCTACCAGGCTTCTCTGTCCATGGGATTTTCCAGGCAAGAGTACTGGAGTGGATTGCCATTTCCTTCTCCAAGGGATCTTCCTTACCCAGGGATCAAACCCAGGTCTCCTGCATTGCAGTCAGACACTTTACCTCTGAGCCACCCCTCAAAACTAAAATGTTCAGTGAATTTAGAGGATTACTCCAAAGATTAGAGGAGGTGGTAAACATAAAAAGTGAAATCATTTCAAAAAAACAATCCTACTTTTAGCTCCAGTTACAGATTTAAAGCATTGGCAGAACACATGCAGATGGCTTTGTAATATTTCTTAAAATTGATTCAAAAAATAATCCAAGTCTGTAGTGTTCATTGTCTGGTTATCACCATCTCCTTGCTAAGAGAACTGTAGCATGGAGCAAAGGAGATGAAGCAATATCAAGGCAAGGTCTGCATACCAAATGTGGCTCCAAGTCCTTCCAGGCCACTTGATGCCTCTTTTTTTTCAAAAATGCTCATCAAGCCCTTTCATCCTAGAGTGCCCAACTAACCTCAAATTATTTAATATCTAAATCAGTGATCCTCTAAATAGTCTTGGCATGTTTGAGTTCAAGAAAAAACGGGGAGAAGCAACTATATTTCTATTACAGTGTGTTCATGGTGGTTTGCTGAATCTGACATGCTAGATGCTCAGCAGATCACAAAACGCAAGGCAAAGAACTGTTTCAGGGCTTAAACAGGTAGCAGCCGAACATAAGTTACTACTGTTCCTCATGTGGAAACAGTTAAAAGGGGCATGCCAAAACACTGTTTATCCATTTCAGCATGCTCAAAATCCTCTTTGGCATTCACACAAATCCCCCTTCATGGACCACGGCTGGTTACAATGCTGGATACTTTTGACTATGGATGACTCACTGATTGAGATAGTCAGTGTCCTCCCTTTCAATTATCTTCAAAGATTTCAAACTTTGTATCAAACATTTATTGAATGTCTTCTTTGTCTGAAATAGTATGGCTGTGTGACTGAGTAAATAATTTTTCTGTGTAATTTTCTCGTCTATAAAAGGAAGATGATAATAATAGCACCTATCCTCACAGAATTGATGTAAGGATTAAATAAGATGACACAGTTAAGCATTTAGAATGATATCTGGCACTTGATCTTTTATGTATAATAAATTTCATAAGGGTATTTCGGAGAAGGCAATGGCAACCCACTCCAGTACTCTTGCCTGGAAAATCCCATGGATGGAGGAGCCTGGTGGGCTGCAGTCCATGGGATCACTAAGAGTCGGACACGAATGAGCGACTTCCCTTTCCCTTTTCACTTTCATGCATTGGAGAAGGAAATGGCAACCCACTCCAGTATTCTTGCCTGGAGAATCCCAGGAACGGAGGAGCCTGGTGGGCTGCTGTCTGTGGGGTCACACAGAGTCGGACACGACAGAAGTGACTTAGCAGCAGCAGCAAGGGTATTTAATGTGTAATTAATTCATTAGTTCTCATAGTTACTGTTATTTAACTATTGATATAATTTTCCAATTAGATAGTCAATTCTTGAGATCAAGGACCACTTGTCTGCATTCTTTCAGAGGCAATAGAGCACAGTAATTAATTACACAGACTCTGAGCCAGACCATCTGGGCTCAAGTTCTCACTGTGCCTCTATTAATAGAATGACTTGGGACAAGTTATTTTACCTCTATCCTCCATTTCAATGATTTGAACCACTATCTACCCAAAAAGTCCAAGAGAGGATACTTTCCCTTTTTCTGTCCTCCATTCCCATCACCTAACTGCCAACCCCTGTGATTCTACACTTTCTAACATCTCCACTGTCTATCCGGGATCTTCACTGATATTCCAAGTTCAGCATCTCTCACCTGCACTATCATAAGAATCTTAATGAACGTATAGGACACAGATGTAGAAGTAGGCAGAAGTTATTTAAGGCAGACTGAACAGCATGTCAAGAAACTAGAAAAAAAAAAAAACAAGAAAATATAATGGACAATAGCCAAATTAGTTGAACCAAAGATCTATAGAAAAGAGAGTTATTATTTAAGGTAAAGTTAGAAAACTAAACTGGAGACAAACCATGATGGGTTTCACATTCCAAGCCAGACAATTTGAACTTAATCCTGTAAGAATTACTTCTTTTTCGCAGGACTTGCCTGGTAGTCCAGTGGTTAAGACTCTGCACTTCCAACACAGGGGGCAAGGGTTTGATCCCTGAGTGGGGAGCAAAGATCTCGCCTGCCACACAGTGTAGTCAAAAAAAGACATTACTTCCTTTTTAATAACAAATATTTACTTCTGATACTTAGATCGATTAACTGTAAAATGCCTTTCCTGTATTTCTCTTCTTCTCTCCCCATTATCAAATAAATGGAAGACTGAAAGTTATACATTTAAATCCGTTATGTTATTACAAATTACCTCTCCAGGTTACACTATAAAAATAGTAATGAGGCCTGTATTAGCATATGCTCCCCCAAAATAAATACTGTTTTCAGATAATGGGAAAGCACTGAAGTTCTGAATAGTGTATGATTCAGGCCTCTGAAACTGATCAACTGCTCAGAGAAGTTTCTCTTCTTGCTATAGGTAAGATTTTCTATCATTCAAACATAACCAATGGTTTACTAAGAGCAAATTCTTAGGAACACCTCTTGCTTTACATACTGATCATATTAATGTCAAACTTTTACTTTTTATATATGTGTTTTAATAGCTTATGGAAACTATAATCAAGTTCTTCACACATTTAAATTCTTAGCCTTTGGGATGATGTACACTTTTGAGATCCTGATGAAAGTTTCGGAGACTATCCCTAGAAAAATCCACAAATAATATACATGAAATCTTGCATTTTATTTCAAGGAGTTCAGATGTCCATTCACAGGTCACAAGAATACCCATTAGACAGGACTGTTATTTTTCATATGAAAAAGACCATATTTTGACCCTGTCCTCAGAGGGCAGGTATTTTAGGTTTGTTTGGTTGGCATTTTCTGGAAGGGATTGGTGAATTTTCATGGATCCATCCAGTCTCTCACCTAGTTCTTTTTATCAATGCCATACCGTCTATGATCATGGAATAGAGCAAAGTTAACAAAGTACCTGGAAATCAAATTTATGACCTTGCCCTCATTAAAACCATGCTTCAAAGAAATGAGCTAAAAATCTATAACTGAAAATATAGTTATAAATGTAACATTGGTATTTATTTATAACCCGTATCCCATTGATTCCTAGTCTTACTTGGTGCAAATAGATAAATCCACAGAAACAATGCTGCATAAGTTTCGCTTTAGCCATGTGTACACACATCAGTACAGGCACAGTGATGAATAATCTCCCCAAGAGAGCTCTGTGTGCAGATGAACCCTGTATGTGCAGTCAGTTCAGTCACTCAGTCATTTGTTTGCCTCTCTGCGACCCCATGGACTATAGCATGCCAGGCCTCCCTGTCCATCACCCACTTCCAGAGGTTGCTCAAACTCATGTGCATCGAGTCGGTGATACCATCCAACCATCTCATTCTCTGTCATCCCCTTCTCCTCCTGCCCTCAATCTTTCCCAGCATCAGGGTCTTTTCCAACGAGTCAGTTCTTCTCATCAGGTGGCCGAAGTATCGGAACTTCAGCTTCAGCATGAGTCCTTCCAATGAACATTCAGGACTGATTTTCTTTAGGATGGACTGATTGGATCTCTTTGCAGTCAAGGGAAAGGACTCTCAAGAATCTTCTCTAACCCCACAGTTCAAAAGCATCAATTCTTTGGCACTCAGCTTTCTTTATGGTCCAACTCTCACATCCATACATTACTACTGAAAAAATCATAGCTTTGACTAGATAGACCTTTTTGGCAAAGTAATGTCTCTGCTTTTTTAATATGCTGTCTAGGTTGTCATATATGTGACAAATATATACATATTCCTAGATGTGAACAGTACCAAACCCTCAGACTTGAACTTCTTTCAATACAGACCTCAACTTCTTATAGAATCAACTATACAAGGCCATCTAGTGGACGAAATAGAGAAACACACATTCTTAATGGCTTAAAGTCAGAGATTCAGGTATTTAATGCCCCATACAAGCTCATGTTTATTAAACGATGCTTCCTACTACTCGGAGATTTAAGAGTCTGATTCTATTGTCAAAACACACCTATTACACCTGAAATGAACCATCGTATTTTAAATACTAACCCCTCCTTAAAAACAAAAAAATTCATAGACACAAAAATCTCAGAATACAATAGCATCAAGAAAGTTTCCCAGATTTTCTTCTTCGTTACAAAATCACAAGCCTTAGAGACTGGTGTTTTCACTAAAACTGTGAGAAAAGAGAAGTATCAGATATAATTGATCTGGATAGCTACCTCCCTTGTTAGGACAGGAACCACGTATTAATCATCTCTATAACCTCCTCAGAGCCAAGGACATTCTTGACACACACACCCAGCGTGTGCTCAGAAATTATACCCTACATTAAAACAAATCATATGACACACGCTTCAGTGTCCTCCAATTAAACACAGAGAGCATCAGATTCCATTCAGGTACCTTTAGTGGGTGCAGGATGTATACTGATAATTGGTTGCTGCTTTGCCAATGGCAGAAGTGTTGGTAGTGTCTGAATAATGATGGTTTTTGCTGGAACGCTGGGGTTTGTTTGAGTCTTGGGTGCTGCTGGAAGTAATAAAGGCTTGGGCTGAATTGAAGGTTTCGAATTTATTTGAATTTTTTTCTTCGGAGTCAGTCCATTTTCTGGAGAAAAAACAAACAAACCACAAATATAATTTAAGTGCAATTAAGCAAATCCTAGAAAGCAGATTCTATTATCCACCTTTCTCTACACATTATCTTAACCTCTGACTACCCCTAACTGAAGTTTAAGCATAGCTTAATGTACCAAAAAACAGAATTTATCTTAGTGGACTGAAGAAGAGTCCTCAATCTGAAGTCTTCCTTTCTGACTAAGCTACAGCTCTGCGAAGGGGACACAGGAACCAGTAAAGAAAAACAGCTAAAATCACTGAATAAAGCATTGAAGGGAATGAGGTTAACAAATGTCACAGGCAAATGGGCCTCACAGTCAACTTCTTTAGGTGAAACTTTGAAATTTCTCCTGAAGATGGGGCCCTAAATCTATTTTAGAGCATCATTCACCTATGAAGACAGAGATAGCCAAAGAAGATCACTTTTTCCCTTTCCTCTTCACATTAACGTTCACAACAAAGGATATAGGTCCACTAGCTTAAAAGCAGCAAGCTTAATCCAACATTTTCTTTTAAGATATGGAGCTTACTCTCAGTCTACAATAGAAATAATAGAAGTTAGCAGATGGAGTAATACCGGTTTTGCTCTTAGGACCAATGATGGGCTTGTCTTCCTTCAGTGGCTCTGCTGAGGAGGGGTTATTAGAGCTTTCACCATATAATGAAAGAGGAGACATCTGAGAAGTAGAAGACAAATCCAACTCCTCCTGCAGTAAAATAAAACACAAATAAATTCATGCAGAAGAATAGTATCCTTAAGCAGAAAATGGCTTAGAAAGAGAGGCAAGATCCATGTATAAATAGAAACACTTCAAGATAATTTCAAGTCAAAGGTGTGATATATTACAACTATATCTATACAGTAAGCACTAAGAGATGATGGATAAATCAATATTATCCATCAATACTAAAGTAAAAATAACTAAAAACGAAGTATGTCTATTTAACCCTCTTATATTAAAGATACGATCACTGATTCGATCTGTTTCTACATTTTCTCCCACAAACTTTATATTTTACTTGATTCCTAGCCATACAAACATTTAGTATCATTATAGAATTACAGTTAAAATGCTAATATCTTTTCCCTACCATCTCTTATTCAGACTTACAGGAATTTCAAAAGCAAATAATTCTTACTATTTTCATCCTTTTCTATTTATTAACATACCTTCGTCCCTAATGTTTGAAAGAAAAACCCTGAAAGGAGCAGGGCTATTTCATTTAATGGGTAAATAAATAATGCAGAGATATACAAATATTAATATTTTCCAAAATTCAATATTCAGTGGATCTGTCTCATTTTGCTAAAATAAAGAAACTAAACATAGGATAAAGTTGCATTTTAATTCCAAGAGAGAAAGATGTTATGTATAATAAATAAATAGGCATATACATTTACATACATACATCATATCATCTTCAAAAGAATCTACAAGATCACTGAAAGAAGAGTTAAAAGAATACTTGTTTGCTCTTAGCATGATATAGGCCCCTTTAAGTCAAAAATCCAGAAGCCATAAAGAAAAAAACAGACTTGAATAATAATTATTTTATAACAAAAAAACAGGCCATAAACAAAGTTAAAAGATATATATTGAGAGAAAATATTTGCCTAAAATGAACAAAGGACAGGAGTCATTGTTTCACTGAAAAGGAAATGCAAATGGTAGCCAAAGGTAAATTTAAAAGAAAAATTTTTTTTTTTAATCATCAGATACGAAAAGTTAAAATAACCCCTGAAAGAGCATGTGGCAGAAGTGGTCACTCTCAGTCATACTGGTGAGGATAAGAACTGTTTCATTCATCCATCCCTAACACCTATCATCATGTAGCCAAAATCCAGGACTGCATCAACCTCACAGTGTATAGAACAATAATACATTTGGGGGGAAAAACAGTAAGAGATAATATAGGAGGACATGATGATCTTTATGGCCTTAGGTGCTTAAAAGGCATTTAATGAAACTCTGCACAGATTCTTCATAAAAGTCCTACAAAATAAGAACTGGAAGGATGATTTAACACTTAAAAGAAAAAAAAGCTAGGTATAATTGAATAGCCAAGGTCATACTTAATGGTAAAATACTAATACTTTGCCATTAAAGTTGGGACAAGAAAGAAATAATTGCTTTTTCTGTAATTCTAGAAAATATAATTATAGCAGAAACCAAAATAAAAGGAACAAATTTAAAATAGAAGAGACAGAAGTACTTTTGTTTTGCAAGATGATATGCTGTCTAAATACATTTAAGAACCAACAAAAAAATTTTCACTATAAAAATGCACTTAGAAAATATAATAAAATATAATAAAAAGTTTATTCATAATAGTAATAGTGATTATAATATACCTAGAATTAATTTTCTAAAGAATGTACAAGATCTATATGAAGAAAATGATAAAGCTTAACTGAGAGACAAAAACGAAAACCTTAGTAACAGAGAAACATAATATTCTTTAACAAGATGATTACAAAGGCAATATAACTGGGAAATTGGTTCATTTATACAGTGAAAATAAAGCTAGATTTGTCCTTAGCACTTCATATTAAGGTCACCCCTTAGCCTACAAGGGGACCTCTCTGACAGTGTTCATTGTGATGCAGGTGAAGTGTTACGCGGTTACATTCAACAAACTCAAGCAGACAGAGCAATATGAACAGATCCTAAAAACACTGTGCTAATTTTTCACAGTAAGAAATAAAGAGACCTGATGTAATACCATTTACATAAGTTTAAAACACATACACAAAACTGAAATCAGTGAGAAAAAAAATGAACTTTAATAAATGGTACTGGAATAGTCCTTCTGATAGTCATCAAGGAAAACAAAAAACTTGGATTTGTATCTTACATCATAAACCAGGATAACTCCAAATGGATCAGAGATTTGAAAATTAAAAATAAAACCTGAGGAAATATATATATTAACAAGTCACTTAGAAACTATTACTTCCTGAGTAATTTGATCCTAAAGCCACTAGATGGAGCAGTGCAAGAAAAGCACTGACGGAGAGAGGCAGCCTGAGGGAGTGTCAGAGTCCAAGGGGAGGAAGTAGGGGCAGGCAGCCAAGCCCAGGGAGTCGGAGTAAGGTAATGATTGTATCCATATTGCATCAGCCTGAGGTAGGGTGTCAAAGCCCAGAACACAGGAGTCAGTGTGAAGGGACCTGCACTGGCACAATCCAGGACAACATAAGAATCAGAATAACAAAATAATGAGCTATAATCTATTGACTATGCCAAAGCCTTTGACTGTGTGGATCACAGTAAACTGTGGAAAATTCTGAAAGAGATGGGAATACCAGACCACCTGACCTGCCTCTTGAGAAATCTGTATGCAGGTCAGGAAGCAACAGTTAGAACTGGGCATGGAACAACAGACTGGTTCCAAATAGGAAAAGGAGTACGTCAAGCCTGTATATTGTCACCCTGCTTATCTAACTTCTATGCAAAGTACATCAAGAGAAACGCTGGGCTGGAAGAAACACATGCTGGAATCAAGATTGCCGGGAAAAATATCAATAACCTAAGATATGCAGATGACACCACCCTTATGGCAGAAAGTGAGGAGGAACTACAAAGCCTCTTGATGAAAGTGAAAGTGGAGAGTGAAAAAACTGGCTTAAAATTCAACATTCAAAAAATTAAGATCCTAGCATCCGGTCCCATCACTTTATGGCAAATAGATGGGGAAACAGTGACTTATTTTTCTGGGCTCCAAAATCACTGCAGATGGTGATCGCAGCCATGAAATTAAAAGACGCTTACTCCTTGGAAGGCAAGTTTTGACCAACCTAGACAGCATATTAAAAAGCAGAGACATTACTTTGCCAGTAAAGGTCCATCTAGTCAAGGCTATGGTTTTTCCAGTGGTCATGTATGGATGTGAGAGTTGGACTATAAGGAAGGCTGAGCGCAGAAGAACTGATGCCTTTGAACTGTGGTGTTGGAGAAGACTCTTGAGAGTCCCTTGGACTACAAGGAGATCCAACCAGTCCATCCTAAAGGAGATCAGTCCTGGGTGTTCATTGGAAGGACTGATGTTGAAGCTGAAACTCCAATACTTTGGCCACCTGATGCAAAGAGCTGACTCATTGGAAAAGACTCTGATGCTGGGAAAGATTGAGGGCAGGAGGTGAAGGGGACAACAGAGGATGAGGTGGGTGGATGGCACCACCGACTCAATGGACATGGTTTGGGTGAACTCTGGGAGTTGGTGATGGACAGGGGGCCTGGCATGCTGAGGTTCATAGGGTCACAAAGAGTCAGATGCAACTGAGTGACTGAACTGAACTGAATCTGTTGAATCAACTAGGAAACCATGAGTCCATACTGATAGAAACAAAGAAATGAATAAATTTAAAGTCTGATGAGAAACAGGATATTTTTATATAGTTTTAAAGTACCGCCTCATAAAATACCCATTTATGGCAAAGGGAGATGGGCAACCTCACGGTAGAATAGCCTGGAAGATACCACCTGAATGAAATGAACAAAGTAAACCTCATCAGTAACAGGACAAATGAAAACAGTATGCAATAGCATCAAAAGTAAATGAGACAGACACAGCATCACTTCCGTGATATTCCTGCCACAAAATCTGAATCTCACCCTGAAGAAACATCAGACACACCCAACCAAAGGGCATTCTGTAAAATAACTAGCCTTTAGTCTCCAAAAGTGACAAGTCGTGAAAGTCAAGGAAGAATGAACTATTTCAACTGAAGGAGATTAAAGAGACAAGACAACCAAATGCAATGTATGATTCTCAACTAGCTCTCCTTTGGTTCTCTACGGGGTATCTCTGGAACAACTGGCACAATCTAAATGAGAGCTGAAGATCAGATGACAGTAAGGTATAAACATTTATTTCCTGATTTTAATAGCTGTATTATGACTAGAAGACATAGCCTTACTTGTAGAAAGTAGACACTGGAGTATCTGGGGGTGACAAGGCATCAGGTTGGCAACTGACTCTCAAATGATTCACGGGGGAAAGTTCTTTGTAATGTACTCATAACATTTCTGTAAGTTTGAGGTTTTTCCAAACTCTCTCTCTCTCATCTGTCTATCTATCTACATATCTATATATCTATCTATATGTGTGTGTATATATATACACACACACACATCTATCTATATATTTACAGATATATACACATATGCAAAAAGACAAGAATAAAAATATTATAACTTCTGAGCAGTTAAAACCCTCCTTTGAGTTCTTTATATATACATATCTATCTATCTACTATACACACATATACACACACGTGCAAGAAGACAAGAATAAAAATAGTATAACTTCTGAGCAGTTAAAACCCTCCTTTGAGTAACAACAACAACAAAAGCAATAAAAGATTGGTCATTCAGCTATGGAGAAAAGTATCCCTAGAGAAAATAAACACCAGAAATAAAGCTTAAAGAAAGTGACAAATTAGAGAAGAAAACACTTGTAACTTATTTCACAACCTAAGCACTAATAGTTCTAATATGTAATAAAACACTTTAAAAATTGAAGGGATAAAGACCAATACAATCCAATGGAAAAATGGACAAAAATTTGACAGTTCATAAAAAGAAATGCAAATAGGCATTATACATACGAAATATACCAAAAGATGTCCAACCATACTTATAATAAAAGAATAGAAAATAAAACACACTAACGCTATGTAGCAATAAAGGGAAAACTGGCCCCCTTACATACTGCCTGGTCAGAATACACAACTGTACAACCCCTGGAGGGAAATTCGGCAATAAACAGTAACATTAAAAATCACCTTGATCGCAGCAATCTCTCTTTAGGAGTATATTCCCAAGATATCCTGGCAAAAATATGAAGTGTCTTCTGTATATAGTTATTTATTACAACACTGAGTTCAGAAAAGACTGAAAACAACACATATGTCCATCAATACAGAAATCATTGAATAAAGTATGATATAACCACACAACAGAACACTATAAAGCCATAGAAGGGAATGGGAAAGAATCTATAACTTGAAACTGTAGTCACCTCCAGGATATATACCACTAAGTTAAATAAACAAGGTGAAGAACAGGGATGGAACATGCTACTTTCTTCCCAAGGGAGGGAAGAATAAAGGCTATTTCAGCTAGAAGGAAGAGCATGTACAGAAATGTAAAATGGTAGAAGCAGAGGTCTCACTGCCCGTGTTCACTGGTGGTGTTCCACACAGCTCCTGGCGCAGTTGTTGAAAGACTGGAGCACACAGGAGCTCTTGGAGTTAAAGCGAAGAGGAGTGAGAAGTAGGAATAGGAAGGACAGTGAGAAGCAAGACTGAAAGGTAAGCAGGGGCCGGGTCATGGAGGGCCTGGTACACTAGCAATTTGGATTTTGTCCTTGTAACGGTTGGGAAGGTTTTAAGCAAAAAACTGACACAATCAAACCTGTGGTTTTTAAAGATTTCTCTGTGAAGATTCCTCTGCTAAGAAAGGTCTGGGGAATTAGAAGGCAGAGAGACCAGTCAAAATTCTATTGCCTTAATACAAAAGAGGTGATGATAGTCTGGCAGGGTGGAGAAAGTGAATCCTAGAGATACTAAGTGGATAAAATCATCAGGATTTGGTAACTGACTACATGTAAATCATGCCAGAATGAAGATACCTCAATTTATATCAGATATAATACACTGAAACATTAATTTAAATTTTTCTTCTTATATTATTTTCCTTTCTCCATTCCAAAAAAATGCCTAAGTCCTTCTATATTTTCTTTTCTTGCCCTCAAGAATTTTTTCCTAGATGAAGAGCAGAAGCATTTTTAAGGTTTTGTAGAAAACCTTCCTAACTCATTCAAAAGATAGTGCTAGGCATTCCTGAACTAAGGAGACCATTCTAGGTTTTATGGCTAAGGAGTCACACAGACAGACCACATCCTCAAAAAACATACATCCTAACAGGGAGGAAAGAGTGTAGCACGGGGAAAAGACAGTAAGCTCCATAAACAAAAAATACTGGACACTGGTAAAGTACAATGAAAGGACAGAATTATAAAGACAAGAACATAAGGGAAGAGACGAACAACTCTCTAACTCCCTCAAGTCCTTCCTCAGGATTAAAAGAGATAAGATTTATAGTAGCACTTAATAAAAGTTAACTTCCTGCCCCATATACATATTTCCCAGATTCCACTATAACCAAAATCATTGTAAAAGACTAGTTACTTACAGGAACATGCTGAGTTGATGAGTAAGAGTCCACTGATTGAGGAGATGAGACTGAACAACTTGAGGAGGCTGGCGAAAGTGGCTGAGGTTCTGTCTTAATATTTTAATTGGAAAAGGAGAAGCAAAAATTTTCCCACTGGACAATATAACTCAGAATAAATAAGAAAGAAGGTTAAATCTACTCTCAAAATTCAGATATAGAAGCCAAAATATATCAAGTGAAAATTCAAGATGCAGAAAATAGTATATCCAATATGTTTCCATCTGTGTAATAAATTTATATGTATGTTTATATGTGTATAAATACATATAAATACATATGCACATACTACTACTAACATCTACACTAATTCTCTTGAAAGATAAACTTAAGAAATTGGTCACAGTGCTTGTCTCTAGGAAGCAGAACTTGCTGGCTGAGGGACAAAAGCCAAAGGAGACATTTTTCTACCTTATAGACTTTTTGTATCTTTTGAATATTATGCCATTTGCAAAAAATTATAGATTTTCCCCCCAAATAATTTTAAAACATAAGAAACAGGAAAGAATTTTTGTGGAAAGCATTTTTTACAATAAAATTACAACACAAAAATGTTCCTATCTTTTGAACTATTTTTTAAAATGTGTTGATCAACTTCAGCCCAGGCAGTGTTCCTCGGTGTCAAGTTTCTAACAGGGTAGGAAGGAAGGAGAGAAGAATCTGTGCCAGACTGTGTTCTCCAAAGTTAGGAGCAAAATACCTACCGCGTCTCATGTTCTATACTGTGATCCTGCCACTTCCCCATCAAGAAGTAGTGGCTATACTCTCTCCTATTTGAATATAGGTGACTTCCTGAATGACTTCCTATGACTTCCTGAATCAACAGAGTATGGGAGTAATGATATGTGAATCCAAATCTGGGTTACATTAGGTAGATGAAAGACTCACATTTGAGCCCTTGAATCCTGATTACCATGAGACCACCAGGTTTTGAGGAAGCCAGGACATTTAGAAAGATGATGGGTAGCTCTCACACTGGCAGTTCAAGTCTTCACATCATTTCAGATCAGGCATCAGACATGTGAGGGAAGAAGCCTTAAGGTAGTCCGAGGCCCCAGATGTCAGGCTACCCTAACCTCCAAATTTCCCAGATGATGTCTGGACACCATGGAACAGAGACAAGAAATTCCTGATGTATCCTGTCCAAATTCCTAACCATAGATTCTAGGAGCCTAATCAAATAGTTGTTGTTTTAAGCCACTAAGTTTTAGAGAAGTTTGTTACACAATAGTAATGAGAACACTGACCTTGTGTAGTTCACATTCTATGAGGAAAGAAAGGAATTGAGCGAGATATACTAATATAAAATGAAGGGGAAGAGGAATTGCAACAGAAGGGGAGGACTGTAACTTAGATGGGGAAATGTGCTGGTTAATTACCCACTGTTTCTCAGCTCCAGGTTCACTTCCTATAGTCTGTGATGAAAATTAATACAAGTCCCAGCTGGCTTCCTTTTGCTGCTGCTACTGCTGCTAAGTCGCTTCAGTCATGTCCGACTCTGTGCGACCCCAGAGATGGCAACCTACCAGGCTCCCCCATCCCTGGGATTCTCCAGGCAAGACCACTTGAGTGGGTTGCCATTTCCTTCTCCAGTGCATGAAAGTGAAAAGTGAAAGGGAAGTCGCTCAGTCGTGTCCGACCCTCAGCGACCCCATGGACTGCAGCCTACCAGGCTCCTCCGTCCATGGGATTTTCCAGGCAAGAGTACTGGAGTGGGGCTTCCTTTTAGGTCCTATCAAAAGGAGATTCTAGAAAGATGCTTCTTAAGGTAGAATGGGGGAGAAGGGATTTTTTTTCATCCTTCCATCAGCTTTATCCCAGAAGGGACAGTTTGCTTTAGGTTCTAGTTTTTTTTCAGCACACCCAAAACCCAGTTCAGTGGGCCTCTTGCAGATACTGGCATCATCCTAGTAGTGTCTCCTCCTCAGAAGGGTATACATAGGACAGCTACACTAAGGTCCTAGGTTCTGATAATCCCAAGTCTCTTCCCTTTGATTCGCTAAATCCTGTTTAATTCTCAGATAGGTTAATCTCTTACAGAGTATTACATATAATTCAAAATCGATATTTCTGAATTATAAAATTTTCATTCATTATGTGACTCCACATAACTCTGAAATTCTTTATATCTATTTTGGCAAGAAATTTATGTATGCCTGGCCATACCAGAAGTAGAATGTAGTCCCTGGAATTTTTTAACAAATAAAAGTAGCCCAACAATCCCACCTAATTTTGACTATTACCAAACCATAAAATAATATGGATCCATTTAAAGTTTTTATCAATGAAATACATCATTACCTGTACAGAAGTGATTGTTGACATCCCAAATGCCTGTCTCCCAAGGCATCAAATCCAAATCAAAATCAAGATTATCAAAATTACTTTCCTGTAGATTTCAAATCAGCAAAAGAATATCAGATTAAAATATATACATCCAGAAATCAAACTAACAGAAACAACTTGCCAAAAATAACTATTACCCAAATTAGTAAAAATAATTTTCTAAGTTAATCAATTCATCTTGAGCATATATCTTAGATACCTTAGAGATAAACCAATTTAGTTACTTTAAGCACAGTAGTAATAACTAGGAAGGAGGTAATGGAGTCAACATCTATCTGAAAGATTCAGTTGGTCTCATTCTTTTCAATGAAAAGAGAATATTATAAGAGTCACAAAATATTAACACAAAATATGTGTTTTGTCATAAAGGAGATACAGTATAGTAAGTTTTCCCACTGTCACTAAGGAAAAAAAGTCAAAGCAAATGCCTATTTATAAAATCATCTCTATATGCAATGGAAAGAATACAGATGTACCCAAAAGGCATTCAGGAATCATAAAGAGACTAACTGAACGTTCAGATATACCAAGTATTAAAATGGTTATGGGAGAAGGAAGAGATCCATAGGAGGACGGGCAATGTTATCTTTTTTACTGGTCTATAGTTTTCCAATTTCTAAATTTTTTTTAATCCTAGAAGATAAAACCAAGTTTCTCAAATAGGGGTCAATAAAATCTTTTAGAGGGGCTCTTAGCTTCTTGTCATTTAGGTGACGGTTTCTTTAATGTAAATATAAGTGTATTCTGGGCCATAACCATTTTCTACCATATACATTAATAAAAACTACCACATGATTTCAGAACCCTCATATCACTTGAGACAGTATCACTACCATTTTAAATGTCTGAAGTCACAGAGATAAGAACAAAAGGAAACTTAATATATAAACAGTACAAGTCAGTATTAACTTAATGTGACAAATAATAAAACAGCAACAAAAAAGAAAGTAACCCTCAGGCAAAAAGGAAAGATTAGTAACTATTAACAACCACTAGTAATAATTTCTAGACTATTATCCTTCCAAATGTCTATTATTTGGTTTATTTTTTCACTGAGAATGTAACAGAAGAAAGGAAACTTTTCTTATCATACTGCCCTAAACTGAGAAAATATTAGTGCAAGTTACTTAAGAGAATGCATGAAAGTGCACACAGAAAAAAGAAAAAACTACTTAAATTATGAAAGAAACAACTTTTAAATCAATATCCTTTGCTTTTTTCCTCATATTTGAATCTATACATAAAAAATTAAACAGCCTCATACTTTCAGCAATGAAAAATCTTTAAACTTTCGTAGTCCAAGTAAATTGAGCAATATTTGCCTGATTACTAGCAATCCTTTGCAACATGCTCAACAGTAGTGTGACCTACTTCAGGGATGCTTCATACTCAATCTTGAGCCAAAAAAGTCAAATACCTCTTACAGCATAAGAATTTTATCTGGTTGGAAATTTCACAGGCCCATTTTATTGTAAAGCAAAACATGCTGATACTTATATACTCTGCTTCTTCAACAACTTCTCAAAGGAAACTGTACTGCCATGTAGAAGAATGATGGTTGTACAACTAGAAAAGGCCCTCTAAGATGATTTAATCCAATCTCTTATTTTATACCAGAAAAACTAAGAGACTGAATGACTTCTTTGAGGTAACAGAATGTTAGTTATAAAATCAGAATCATATTTCCCTGAATCTTTCAAATATAATATGTTGTTTCTCAAAGACTAGGCTCTGAAGGTTATGAAAAAAACATCAGTTGCCTAACCAACCAGTCAATGTTAAAAACCAACTTAATTATAGACAAATTATAAAGCATCTCATAGAGTCAATGAAACCATTAAAATCTTATGCATTTGGAGAAGGGATTAGCAACCCACTCCAGCATGGGCTTCCTTCATAGCAGGAGACCCAGGTTCAATTCCTGGGTCGAGAAGATCCCCTGGAGAAGGAAATGGCAACTCACTCTGGTATTCTTGCCTGGAGAATCCCATGGACAGAAGAGCCTGGTAGGCTACAGTCCATGGGGTAGCAAGAGTCGGACACATCTTAGCGACTAAACACCCCCACGACCCCCAGAATTCTCGCTTGGGAAGTCCTAAGGACAGAGGAGCCTGAGCAGGCTACAGTCCATGGAGTCGCAAAGAGCTGAACATAGCTTACCAACTAATACTAACACTTTCATGCTTAGGACGGATTTTCTAGCTCCAAGTCACCCTTTGAGGAACTGCCTCACTTTGTACTACTTTGTATAAACATAAAGACTATTGTTTAAGACAACAACAAAAAAATCTCAGGAATTGATTTTAAAAATATGTGTTTCACTCTCTATTGATTCGTGGTAAAACCACCACTATTCTTTGAGAAAGTCAAACTCACCAAGCAACCTTTACTTTTAATAAGAGCTTAAAATATGTGATAAATATTCAATCTGATTGATGTGCATATAAAATCACTCTGTTCACTTGAACTACTTCCCAAGTTAAACAGCACCTCATCCGTTAAAGAAGAAAACAAAATAAGAGTTCAGGCCAAACAGCTTCACATATACTAACCCAGAAAAGGAGAAAAGAAAAAAAAAAAATCTAAGCTACTTTTGAGAACTCAAAAGTGCTATAACAACTTTCATGCATACTTCCAACTACTCAAAGGCAAAAAGTAAGGACATTTCTAAGTTTCAGAGCTTTTAACACTAAGGATACTTAACTTTAAAAAAGGAAGTAGGTAAGTTCTCTTTTAAAAAAAAAAGTTTCATAATTTACTACTTTTTTTAGTTGGGGTTGCTGTGCTAGATCTTCGCTGCTTTTCTCTAGTTGTGGCGAGAGGGAGTATTCTCTAGTTGAAGTATGCAGACTTCTCACTGCAGTGGCTTCTCTTGTTTCAGAGTGTGGGCTCTAGTGCCCACAGGCTTCAACAGCTGTGGCATGTGGGATCCATGGCTGCAGCTCCTGAGCTCTGGAGCACAGGCTCAGCAGATGTGGTGCTTGGGCTTAGTTGCTCCATCGCGTGTGGGATCTTCCCAGACCAGGGATCAAACCCGAGTCTTCTGCACTGGCAGGCAGATTCTTTACCACTGAGCCACGTGGGATCTCTGGTAAGTTCTCTTAATTAGATCCACGACTCACATATATCCCTTAACATCACATTGTTTCCCTTTGCAGCAAAATATGTGTAAAAACCAAGAGGTGGGGAGTTAAGTAACTTCTCCAAGGCTACCCACTCCTGGGGCCAAAGGCAGACTTAGAACACATGTCTTCTACATACCAAGACCAAAGCAATTTCTACAGTTGTACATTCACTAACAACAAAACAGCAACCAACTTTCATTTTTAACCCTAAAAGTTATTTAAACTTAGATGACCAGCCTAAAGGTGTTATTCTGAAATCCTCCTGCAATAGGTAAAGATTAACTATCACATTTTTCAGTATCTCTCCCCTAGTAAATACTTACATAAGTTTCGTTCGCTGCATCCAACTGCAGGTCATCAGTGTCTGTGAAATAGCCAAGCTCAGCAAACAGGGCAGAATCTTGAGACAAAAGAAAATAATACATAGTTCCTGTTAACTCGGCGTTTTGACTAGAGAGTAAGTGCTGTGTCCTTATGCCAGCTCTATTAGAGTTTCTCACTAGCCATTCTAGCAGCAGCAGCAGTGTGAACAACAGCCGGTGCAAAGCTGATTTCTCACATATGTGGTATTTTCCATATACTTTTTATCTTGTGAACTAAACCATTATGCTAAGTTGCTTCAGTTGTGTCCGACTCTGTGCGACCCCATAGATGGCAGCCCACCAGGCTCCGCCGTCCCTGGGATTCTCCAGGCAAGAACACTGGAGTGGGTTGCTATTTCCTCTCCAATGCATGAAAGTGAAAAGTGCAAGTGAAGTCGCTCAGTCGTGTCCGACTCTTCGCGACCCCATGGACTGCAGCCCACCTGGCTCCTCCATCCATGGGATTTTCCAGGCAAGAGTATTGGAGTGGGTTGCCATTGCCTTCTCCACTAAACCATTATACCAAGGATTAAAAAATGTCCTGCCGTGTCATGCTGGACTAACTGATAGTGACTTTCTGGAACATCACTAACACAAATTCTGAGGCTTCATCTGGACTTAGCACAGAAAAGGAGACACAGTGGACCAGCAGTGATGACAGGACAGGAATATGACAGCACATGTATCAGGTACTTACCATCCACACCTTAAATTAAAGGTACAACCAATTTTCTATCCAAACAATAAAGAACTTATCTAAATCGAATTTATTTCAGCAAATCTAACAATGTTCCAATTTCCTAATGAGACTTCATTATAAACCAAGAAACATGAACACAGAAAGTCAAGGTGCTGATAAGGCCAAACAAGGCTGATTACTGTACAATCTGTAAAGTATCTATTTTCCCTAACATCTTAACAACTTTAAGTGCTTTGAAGAGTTTGCCAGTCAAAGTTGGCCTCGGTACTCCCTACCATCAGGCCACTGAAATTTGCTCTGTGGTTTCCTTACTCCACATATATAGGAATTGCCCTGCTAGGCTATCCTTGACTCAGCCAGTGGTAGAAACATTTCATCAACCTAAAACAAAATAGTACATAGCAAAATATGTTGTGTGCAGTGATAATGAAAGGTTATTTATATAACTCTCAGAAAAGGACTACCTTAAACTCACCTGTCGAGCAAAACAAAACAAAAAACCCAAATAAGTAGCTAACTGTGACTACGTGCCTTGCTGCTGCTGCTGCTGCTGTCACTTCAGTCGAGTCCGACTCTGTGCGACCCCAGAGACGGCAGCCTACCAGGCTCCCCTGTCCCTGGGATTCTCCAGGCAAGAACACTGGAGTGGGTTGCCATTTCCTTCTCCAATGCATGAAAGTGAAACTAAAAGGGAAGTCGCTCAGTCGTGTCCAACTCTTAGTGACCCCATCGACTGCAGCCTACCAGGGTCCTCCATCTGTGGTATTTGCCAGGCAAGAGTACTGGAGTGGGGTGCCATTGCCTTCTCCATATGTGCCTTATACACAGGCTAAAACTCCTTGAAAGAGTTCTTTATCTGCTGCCTCTCATTTCTCTCCTCCCTTTGCTTCTTGAATCTGTTCCAGCCAAGCTCCCCTCCCACACACACATGCACACATATCAGTTATTAAAGTCACCAATGACCTCTCCTTTGCTAAATTGAATAGTAAATTCATGGTCCTCATCTTACTCTCAACAGCTTTGAAACAGTTGATCCTTTCATATTAATTAAAGCATTTTCCTCATTTGGTTTCAAATTATCATCCTCACCTGGTTTTTCTTCCCACCTCACTGGTTGGCCCTATCTTGCTGGTTCTTCCTCATCTTCTTAATATGAAATTGTCCCTGGGCTTAGTGCAAACTTTTCTATCTATTCTACTCCCTTTGTGATTTCAGCTGAGCTCGTGGCTTTAAATAGCATGGACATGCCAAGGATTCTTAAATAAACATTTCCAATCTATACCTCAAGATGTATAAACAGAGTACTCTCCATCTCCTCTTGAGTATCTAAAAAGCATCTCAAACCTAACACAGCCAAACTGAGCTTCATATCTTCCTTCATCAAACCTCCTATGGCTTTGTCTTTATCTCAGTTAATGACAATCCAATTACCCCAGCAGCTCAGGTCAAAAACCTTAAGAGTCATTGTTTATTTCTCTTCCTCATTCTCTGTATTCAATCTACCAGTAAATCCTGTCAGCTCTGTCTTCAAAATATGTATTAGTAATCTGGCTTCTTACCTTCCTTTTCCATCCTTCCAACTCTTTCCATCTTTCCTTTCTTCCCCAGCTCTTCTGAACAGAGAGATGTCAGCAGAGCAAGCAGGGTGGTGGGGTTTTTTGTGTCATCATCTGTGAAAATGTGCCTGATACCCAAGGAAATAGGAGATGCTGGAGAGGGGGCTGCCTAGTGGAGGTGTAGGCATGCCTCAGCTGCCAAGAAAATGCGGCAGTGGGAGGAGGCACAGGGTGGCAGATGTAAAAAACAGCCCAAGTGGTTAGGAGAGTAATAATAGCAAAAGAAGGTGCTCTTTGATAAAGCAAATGACTAAATATACTTAAAACAATTGGAGCTAGGTTCCTCACTGTTTGAAAAAGGATTTACAAATGTGAAAAGGGAAGAGAATAAAAGAATCCTAAGGTGTTGGACTGGTATTAGAAGCATTAATATGGGCACATTTTTAAAAAATACTTACACACAGAAAGAATTATAGATGTTTGTATAAGTGTGTACACACACACACACACACACACACACACATATACATGTATTTCTTAGCTCTGTTTGCTAACAGGCCCAAGAAGCAATGACATCCCATCAGTATTTAAAAATCCTGTTTCCAGATCTTGGATACTAAATAGGATATTAAATGGAAGTCCACCAAAGGGCTACTTAGAGTAATAGCTAGTTTAGACAGGGGCATGCAAAAGAGGCCTGGGAAAATCTTGTTTTGCCAGAAAATAAGGAAATTCTCGGAGAACGATGGGAACATGTCAAAAGAACAAAAAAGCTGATATGAATGGACCCTTATTTTTGTCTCTTTGTTTTCTCATATTTACAATTCTTTCATTTAACAAATACACTCTTACTGGTCAATTCTGGGAAAATCTGAGCCTCAAAATAAAGCCAGATTACAACCCATTAAGTCAAATAGCAATTAGTGAGCCCATAATTAAATAAAAAGAGAAAGCTCTTTCTTACAGTAGCAGTTCAGTTCAGTCACTCAGTCGTGTCTAACTCTTTGCGACCCCACGGACTGCAGCACACCAGGCTTCCCTGTCCATCACCAACTCCCAGAGCTTACTCAAACTCATATCCATCAAGTCAGTGATGACATCCAGTCATCTCATCCTCTGTAATCCCCTTCTCTTCCTGCCTTCAATCTTTCCCAGCATCAGGGTCTTTTCCATGAGTCAGTCTGTCGCATCAAGTGGCCAAAGTATTGGAGTTTCAGCATCAGCATCAGTCCTTCCAATGACTATTCAGGACTGATTTCCTTTAGGGTTGGATCTCCTTGCAGTCCAAGGGACTCTCAAGAGTCCTCTCCAACACTACAGTTCAAAAGCATCAATTCTTCAGTGCTCAGCTTTCTTTATAGTCCAACTCTCACTTCCATACATGACTACTGGAAAAACCAATGCTTTGACTAGATAGACCTTTGTTGGCAAAGTAATGTCTCTGCTTTTTAGTATGCTGTCTAGGTTGGTCATAGCTCTTCTTTCAAGGAGCAAACGTCTTTTAATTTAATGGCTGCAGTCACCATCTGCAGTGATTCTGAAGCCCAAAAAAATTAAGTCTCTCACTGTTTCCCCATCTATTTGCCATGATGTGATGGGACCAGATGCCATGATCTTAGTTTCTGAATGTTGAGTTTAAGCCAGCTTTTTTACGCTCCTCTTTCACTTTCATCAAGAGGCTCTTCAGTTCCCCTTTGCTTTCTGCCATAAGAGTGGTGTCATCTGTATATCTGAGGTTATTGATATTTCTCTCAGCAATCCTGATTCCAGCTTGTGCTTCTTCCAGCCCAGCATTTCTCATGATGTACTCTGCATATAAGTCAAACAAGCAGAGTGACAATATACAGCCTTGATGTACTCCTTTCCTGATTTAGAACCAGTCTGTTGTTCCAGGTCCAATTCTAACTGTTGCTTCTTGACCTGTATACAGATTTCTCAGGAGGCAAGTCAGGAGATCTGGTATTCTCATCTCTTTAAGAATTTTCCACAGTTTGTTGTGATCCACACAGTCAAAGGCTTTCATGTAGTCAATAAAGCAAAAGTAGATGTTTTTATGGAAGTCTTTTATTTTTTCAATGATCTGGCAGATGTTGGCAATTTGATCTCTGGTTCCGCTGCCTTTTCTAAACCCAGCTTGAACATCCGGAAGTTCACGGTTCTTACAATATAATGTCAATTAATTTATGCAGACATATATCTAGAGATAATCACCATTTGGCATTAGAGCAGCACCTGATATAGACTGGAGTTATCAATGGAGGCCAAGGCTAGTGAGTGAAGGCTTAATAAGGAATACAATACTGGTGGCATGTCCAATTATCTCTCCCCGAATACTATTCAAATGTAAAAGGAGAAATAGTGACGCTACTGTGTAGAAATTGGACAGATACTAACTTGACCATGTGGTCAAAGTGAACATCAGCTTGGGACAGGTCAACATGGTGTGCCTCTGAATGCAATGCACTGAGAACAGAGCATCATTTCCCCGGCATTCCTGCCACATTCCTGCCATGGACTCAAGGCCTGATTCTGGTCATGGGGAAAGAGTGGATAGACCCAGGTTCAGAGTCATCTTACACAACAAAAGATATGCACTCTTTAACACTGTCAAAGATACAGAAACAAGGAAAGACTAAGGAATCGTTCCAAGAGACATGACAAGTAAAAGTAATGTGGGTTTTTAGGTAGAGTCCCAGACTGGAAGGGAATGGGGACATTATTAAGACATATGGCAACATTTGAATGGTATCTGTGAACTGGAGGGTAAAGCTGGACCCTTGTTCATTTCCTGACTGGAAGGAGTATATGGTAGTTGATATATGAGAGTATCCTTGTTTCGGGCAGGAGAGGGTAAACACTGCAGTATTTAAGGGTAATGATCTAACAACACAGTTTTCTGTCTTTTTCTCTCTCTAAAGAAAGAAATGGGGCTAATACAGCAAAATTTAACAATTAGGGAATATGTGTAAAAGGCAGGCAACAATTCTTTGTACAGTTCTTATAACTTTTCTGTAGGTTTGAAACTATTCAAAAATTTAAATTTGAGTAAAAAATATACATGGGTATATACACATGCATATGCATATGCGTATAGATTCATAATCCAACCACTTCCATTTCCTCCATTCTCCCATCATCAGTTCAGTTCAGTTCAGTCGCTCAGTCATGTCTGACTCTTTGCGACCCCATGAATCGCAGCATGCCAGGCCTCCCTGTCCATCACCAACTCCCGGAGTTCACTCAGACTCACGTCCATCGAGTCCGTGATGCCATCCAGCCTTCTCATCCTCAGTCGTCCCCTTCTCCTCCTGCCCCCAATTCCTCCCAGCATCAGAGTCTTTTCCAATGAGTCAACTCTTTGCATGAGGTGGCCAAAGTACTGGAGTTTCAGCTTTAGCATCATTCCTTCCAAAGAAATCCCAGGGTTGATCTCCTTCAGAATGGACTGGTTGGATCTCCTTGCAGTCCAAGGGACTCTCAAGAGTCTTCTCCAACACCACAGTTCAAAAGCATCAATTCTTTGGCGCTCAGCCTTCTTCACAGTCCAACTCTCACATCCATACATGACCACAGGAAAAACCATAGCCTTGACTAGACAGACCTTAGTCGGCAAAGTAATGTCTCTGCTTCTGAATATACTCTCTAGGTTGGTCATAACTTTTCTTCCAAGGAGTAAGCGTCTTTTAATTTCATGGCTACAGTCACCATCTGCAGTGATTTTGGAGCCCCAAAAAATAAAGTCTGACACTGTTTCCACTCTTTCCCCATCTATTTCCCATGAAGTGATGGGACTGGATGCCATGATCTTTGTTTTCTGAATGTTGAGCTTTAAGCCAACTTTTTCACTCTCCACTTTCACTTTCATCAAAAGGCTTTTGAGTTCCTCTTCACCTTCTGCCATAAGGGTGGTGTCATCTGCATATCTGAGGTTAAATGAGATAAAAAACACTCTGGAGGCAACAAATAGTTAGAATAACGGAGGCAGAAGATAGGATTAGTGAAGTAGAAGATAGAATGATAGAAATAAATGAATCAGAGAGTAAAAAAGAAAAATGAATTAAAAGAAATGAGGACAATCTCAGAGACCTCCAGGACAATGTTAAACGCCCCAACATTTGAATCATAGGAGTCCCAGAAGAAGAAGATAAAAAGAAAGACCATGAGAAAATACTTGAGGAGATAATACCTGAAAACATCCCTAAAATGGGGAAGGAAATAATCACCCAAGTCCAAGAAACCCAGAGAGTCCCAAACAGGATAAACGCAAGGCGAAACACCCCAAAACATATATTAATCAAATTAACAAAGCTCAAACATGAAGAACAAATATTAAAAGCAGCAAGGCAAAAACAACAAATAACACACAAGGGGATTCCCATAAGGATAACAGCTGATCTTTCAATAGAAACCCTTCAGGCCAGGAGGGAATGGCAAGACATACTTAAAGTGATGACAGAAAATAACCTACAGCCCAGATTACTGTACCCAGCAAGGATCTCAATCAAATATGAAGGAGAAATCAAAAGATTTACAGACAAGCAAAAGCTGAGAGAATTCAGCACCACCAAACCAGCTCTCCAACAAATGCTAAAGGATATTCTCTAGACAGGAAACAAAAAGAGTGTATAAACTCGAACCCAAAACAATAAAGTAAATGGCAATAGGATCATACTTATCAATAATTACCTTAAACATAAATGGGTTGAATGCTCCAAGTAAAAGACAAAAGACTGGCTGAATGGATACAAAAACAAGATCCCTATATATGTTTTCTACAAGAGACCCACCTCAAAACAGGGGACACATACAGACTGAAAATGAAGGGATGGAAAAAATTTTCCATNGTAAATGGCAATAGGATCATACTTATCAATAATTACCTTAAACATAAATGGGTTGAATGCTCCAAGTAAAAGACAAAAGACTGGCTGAATGGATACAAAAACAAGATCCCTATATATGTTGTCTACAAGAGACCCACCTCAAAACAGGGGACACATACAGACTGAAGGGGAAGGGCTGGAAAAAGATATTCCACACAAATAGAGACCAAAAGAAAGCAGGAGTAGCAATACTCATATCAGATAAACTAGACTTTAAAACAAAGGCTGTGAAAAGAGACAAAGAAGGACACTACATAATGATCAAAGGATCAATCCAAGAAGAAGGTATAACAATTATAAATATACATGCACCCAACATAGGAGTACTGCAATATGTAAGACAAATGCTAACAAGTATGAAAGGGGAAATTAACAATCACACAATAATAGTGGGAGACTTTAATACCCCACTCACACCTATGGACAGATCAACTAAACAGAAAATTAACAAAGAAACACAAACTTTAAACGATACAATAGACCAGTTAGACCTAATTGATATCTATAGGACATTTCATCCCAAAACAATGAATTTCACCTTTTTCTCAAGTGCACACAGAACCTTCTCCAGGATAGATCATATCCTGGGCCATAAATCTAGCCTTGGTAAATTCAAAAAAATGGAAATCATTCCAAGCATCTTTTCTGACCACAATGCAATAAGATTAGATCTCAATTACAGGAGAAAAACTATTAAAAATTCCAACATATGGAGGCTGAACACACTGCTGAATAACCAACAAATCACAGAAGAAATCAAAATATGCATAGAAATGAATGAAAATGAAAACACAACAACCCAAAACCTGTGGGACACTGTAAAAGCAGTGCTAAGGGGAAAGTTCATAGCAATACAGGCATACCTCAAGAAACAAGAAAAAAGTCAAATAAATAACCTAACTCTACACCTAAAGCAACTAGAAAAGGAAGAAATGAAGAACCCCAGGGTTAGTAGAAGGAAAGAAATCTAAAAATTAGGGCAGAAATAAATGCAAAAGAAACAAAAGAGACCATAGCAAAAATCAACAAAGCCAAAAGCTGGTTCTTTGAAAGGATAAATAAAATCGACAAACCATTAGCCAGACTCATCAAGACACAAAGGGAGAAAAATCAAATCAATAAAGTTAGAAATGAAAATGGAGAGATCACAACAGACAACACAGAAATACAAAGGATCATAAGACACTACTATCAGCAATTATATGCCAATAAAATAGACAACGTGGAAGAAAGGGACAAATTCTTAGAAAAGTACAACTTTCCAAAACTGAACCAGGAAGAAAATCTTAACAGACCCATCACAAGCATGGAAATTGAAGTTGTAATCAGAAATCTTCCAGCAAACAAAAGCCCAGGTCCAGATGGTTTCACAGCTGAATTCTACCAAAAATTTAGAGACGGGCTAACACCTATCCTACTCAAACTCTTCCAGAAAATTGGAGAGGAAGGTAAACTTCCAAACTCATTCTTTGAGGCCACCATCACCCTAATACCAAAACCTGACAGATGCCACAAAAAAAGAAAACTACAGGCCAATATCACTGATGAACATAGATGCAAAAGTCCTTAAGAAAATTCTAGCAATCAGAATCCAACAACACATTAAAAAGATCATACACCAGGACCAAGTGAGCTTTATCCCAGGGATGCAAGAATTCTTCAGTATCCACAAATCAATCAATGTAACTCACCACATTAACATATTGAAAAATAAAAGCCACATGATTATCTCAATAGATGCAGAGAAGGCCTTTGACAAAATTCAACATCCATTTATGATAAAAACTCTCCAGAAAGCAGGAATAGAAGGAACATACCTCAACATAATAAAAGCTATATATGACAAACCCACAGCAAACATTCTCCTCAATGGTGAAAAATTGAAAGTAGTTCCCCTAAAATCAGGAACAAGACAAGGGTGCCCACTTTCACCACTACTATTCAACATAGTTTTGGAAGTTTTGGCCACAGCAATCAGAGCAGAAAAAGAAACAAAAGGAATCCAAATTGGAAAAGAAGAAGTAAAATTCTCACTGTTTGTAGATGACATGATCCTCTACATAGAAAACCCTAAAGACTCCACCAGAAAATTACTAATCAATGAATATAGTAAAGTTGCAGGATATAAAATCAACACACAGAAATCTCTTGCATTCCTATACACTAATAATGAGAAAATAGAAAGAGAAATTCAGGAAACAATTCCATTCACCATTGCAATGGAAAGAATAAAATACTTAGGAATATATCTACCTAAAGAAACTAAAGACCTATAAATATAAAACACTGGTGAAAGAAATCATAGAGGACACTAATAGATGTAGAAATATACCATGTTCATGGATCNCTACTTCACTTTAAAAATTAAAAAAGGAATTCTACCCATGAGGGCTGTCTATAGGAAAAAGTGACCTGAACAGGTAGACTCTATATACAGAAGACCACAAGAAGTCAAGGACTGAAGAGAAGCCTGCAAAGCTCCCCACAGAAGAAAGAGCCATCAGCTGAGCTTCAGGCACACAGTAGGCCCCAACGCAGGGTTCAACTACCCCCACCAAGCACCAGCTCTTTTGTACCCATTAACCTACTCTTCCCTAAGGAGGCCTGACAATGAAAGAATCAAACAGCAGAAACAGGGAAAAGAAGAATTATGGATGAATGAAGAAACTGATTATGCTCTTCCAACAAACCCGCATGCACGTACACACACACACTTCAGGTTTCCAGGAAGTCAGGCCCAACTTGGGGAAAGGGAAAGTCATAAGTCTGAAGTTTTTATTTTAGATTGGACTGGACCTTTTAATACTTAAAAGTAAAATAACCAGAAAAAAATCTGTAGGACTTTCCTGGCTTTCAGCCATGAGCAAGGAAAATGAGTTAGAAGTGCAGGTTTACAGAGGCAGGGCAGGAAAGAATAAAGTTTCTGCTTACATGCCACTGAGTTCAACTTGTATGACACATCTGCTATGTGTGTAAGGCTAGAAAGAAGTATTTAAAGATAAAAAGGTTACGCCCTTAGAGAATACAGTGAAGGCATAAAGTCACTTTCTGGAGTCTGTCCATGTCTGCAGACAAAATATAATCTCAGTCCTAACTTTATAGGCTGTGTTTTGAAATCTTGTATTTATGTGCTAAGTTTCTCTTCCCCTGCAGAGATGGTGTCATTGTTTGTTTAAACAATGAGTTTGGTATGAAATGGTAAATATGTTAAACCACACTTTTGCTAGGGATCACTGACTATAAAGTTGGACAGATGATCACAACACTCTAAAATTCTGGGGGGAAAAATATGTCCTGTTAGAAGGGGAACAACAGAGACACTCATAATTTAGACCAGTAGTTTCCAATTACTTTGACTGTGAGGACTCCTTTTAATGTCATCTCTGTATTGTTTATTCAATCTAGAAAGATGCTTAATGAACTCAACTGGACTATTATTTTTAGAGGTTAAAAAAACTTGCCCATTGTTACTCCATCAAACTTAGTTCTGATTCTGTCTCTTCTTTCCTTCATTCATTCCTTCCTCCCTACCTTCTTCCTTCCCTCCTTCCTTCCCATCTTTTCTCCTTCTCCATTTTTGTCCTCTATCCCTGCTTCCCTCCCTTTCCGTCCTGTTTTTCTCCCCTTCAAAACTTTTATGGGTTTAGAGTGAAGGCAGACTTCTAATTATTCTTTTTTAAAAGACATGGCTATGTGGTGAATATGTAGAAAAAGAGAAGAATACACATAGACACACAGACTAATTCACTCCATAAGAACCCAAGAGCAGCAGTGTTTTGTTTTGTATTACCGTTGCCATGATATGAATGTTGGATGCAGTCGCTAGATGATTTGCCATATCCATTTGGGCTCATCATTCTCTGTTATTGATTCTGAAACACCATGGGAGCCTTTAGTAATCTAAGGAAAATGTTATCTTAATTGTTACTCTCTCAAACATGAACATTATTTCAAGACCAATGTTTATAATAAAGTTCTTCCATGAATCCATCAGCATTTGATTCCTACCTCTTTTGAAGATGATTTCTGATGGAATTTGAATCATATCCCTCTACTGTGGAAAGCCCTTCCCGTCTGCTTGGCCCTCGCACACCTCTATGCAGCACCTTCTCAGCAGGCTGTCCCCCATTATTTGTATTCTAGGCACACTGGCCTTCTCTCAGGCCTTTAAAGATAGCTAGATCTTTTCTATCTCTGCACATGGTGTTCTCTCTGCCTGAATCGCTCATCCCCTGGTTCTTTGCATGGCTGGCTCCTTCTCACACTTCAAGCCTATTAAATGTGACCTCCCCAAAGAGGCTTTCCTTGACCATCTCATTTACTTATGTACTCCCTGCTCTATTAACTTCCACCACAGTACCCTGTTTGAGTCTTTCAAAATAGCATAATTGGTTGGTACATATACTGCCTTTTTCACTTGTTTATGAAGTGTCTCTGACACTAGACTGTAAGCTCCTTAAAGGCATGAACTGTGCCTGCATTGTTTGCCCTGGACACTCTACAGAAACCAATGTAAACTCAAGAAATATGTATGAAGTGGTAGGGGTGGGGAGAAGACAAAGGAAATGAATGAAAAAGGAAGGGAGGGAGGGAATTATTTGGGCATTTCTGAATCATTGGCTGTTGCTATTTCAAACATAAAAAGGTATAAAATAACATAACAAGTACTTATGCTCTGTCAGTTGGTTTATTTGACAAATATAGTTGAAGTCCTATGTGCATCCCTTCCCTGTGCCCCATCTCTCCCTCCTCTTAAACAATTTTTCATTACCATGCATATCTTTATATTTCTATTCACTGCTGCTGCTGCTGCTGCTGCTAAGTCGCTTCAGTCGTGTCCGACTCTGTGCGACCCCATAGACGGCAGCCCACCAGGCTCTGCCATCCCTGGGATTTTCCAGGCAAGAACACTGGAGTGGGTTGCCATTTCCTTCTCCAATGCATGAAAGTGAAAAGTGAAAGTGAAGTCGCTCAGTTGTGTTCAACTCTTCGCGACCCCATGGACTGCAGCACACCAGGCTCCTCCATCCATGGGATTCTCCAGGCAAGAGTACTGGAGTGGGGTGCCAATTTGTATTCACATATGAGTAAAATACCAAGAAAGATATATTTTATATGATTTTAACTCTATATGAATAACATTACCCTGTATATCGTGTTGCAACTTGTTTTCAAAAATAAAAAAGGTACCTTGCAAACTACTTTTCTTATCACTGGAGTGGGTTGCCATTTCCTTCTCCAATGCATGAAAGTGAAAAGTGAAAGTGAAGTCGCTCAGTTGTGTTCAACTCTTCGCGACCCCATGGACTGCAGCACACCAGGCTCCTCCATCCATGGGATTCTCCAGGCAAGAGTACTGGAGTGGGGTGCCAATTTGTATTCACATATGAGTAAAATACCAAGAAAGATATATTTTATATGATTTTAACTCTATATGAATAACATTACCCTGTATATCGTGTTGCAACTTGTTTTCAAAAATAAAAAAGGTACCTTGCAAACTACTTTTCTTAAAAGAAAATTGAAAATTTTATTTAAAGGGTATACACAATTTGTTAATGTGGTGTATTACATTGATTGATTTGCGGATATTGAAGAATCCTTGCATCCCTGGGATAAAGCCCACNTGCATTCCAAGGCCAAATTTGCCTGTTACTCCAGGTGTTTCTTGACTTCCTACTTTTGCATTCCAGTCCCCTATAATGAAAAGGACATCTTTTTTTAGGTGTTACTTCTAAAAGATCTTGTAGGTCTTCATAAAACCGTTCAACTTCAGTTTCTTCACTATGAACAGTATGAAAAGGCAAATTAATAGGATACCAAAAGAGGAAGTCCCCAGGTCATTAGGTGTCCAATATGCTACTGCAAATCAGTGGAGAAATAACTCCAGAAAGAAGGAAGGGATGGAGCCAAAGCAAAAACAATACCCAGTTGTGGATGTGACTGGTGATAGAAGCAAGATCCAATGCTGTAAAGAGCAATATTGCATAGGAACCTGGAATGTCAGGTCCATGAATCAAGGCAAATTGGAAGTGGTCAAACAAGAGATGGCAAGGGTGAACGTCAACATTCTAGGAATCAGCGAACTAAAATGGACTGGAATGCGTGAATTTAACTCAGATGACCATTATATCTACTACTGGGGGCAGGAATCCCTCAGAAGAAATGGAGTAGCCATCATGGTCAACAAAAGAGTCCGAAATGCAGTATTTGGATGCAATCTCCTCCAGGTATAATACCTGCATATCTCAATGAGGCAACTGAGGAGAAGACAAGCCATTATGATCTGGGCCTATTATCTTCTACCAGTGTTTAAGCAACAAGCTGATTTTAAGGAAATATATCAGTAATATATTTCAAGCAAAGATAAATTAAAAACAAAATATTGAATACAAAAGTATGAAAGAAAGAGGAAGGGTATAGGACTTAATTAAAATGTTTGAAGAGAGCACATGACTAAGAACCAACAGTTACTCCAGAGCCAAAGATAACACACTCCCTCCAGGGGACAGAGGATAGAGTGGGGCTCTGGAAGTTATTCAATATGTCTATTCCAATTGGAATCTAAGAACTGGGTAAGCAATGCCAGAGTGATCTCTCGCCTCCCTAGGCCAGCTGCAAGATGGAAACATGCCAAATTCCATTTATCATCTAACCTCCCATCTTACTGATGATCACAGCATTGGGGGTCTTCAAAGATTAGCATCAACTAAGAGCCCATATCTAGTAATGCCCCAAAGATCTGAGATTCATTTTCCTCAGTTCACAGTTATCTGTCCAAATAGATACTGACTGCTATATAGAAGGCCCAGAGAAATATTTTCAGTATTTATAGTATTGTAACTTGAAGTGTGGTTTGGAGGGTGGGGGCAATCTTTCTGTAGAATTCCAGCTTTCTTCCTTCAGAGGGTTCCTTACCTGCTAACCCTTTCAGGTCTAGGAATTGCTTGAGGCTATTAAGAGGAGAGTGAAAAAGTTGGCTTAAAGCTCAACATTCAGAAAATGAAGATCATGGCATCTGGTCCCATCACTTCATGGGAAATAGATGGGGAAACTCTAGAAACAATGTCAGACTTTATTTTTGGGGGCTCCAAAATCAGTGCAGATGGTGACTGCAGCCATGAAATTAAAAGACACTTACTCGTTAGAAGAAGGTTATGACCAACCTAGATAGTATATTCAAAAGCAGAGACATTACTTTGCCAACTAAGGTCTGTCTAGTCAAGGCTATGGTTTTTCCTGTGGTCATGTATGGATGTGAGAGTTGGACTGTGAAGAAGGCTGAGCGCCAAAGAATTGATGCTTTTGACCTGTGGTAATGGAGAAGACTCTTGAGAGTCCCTTGGACTGCAAGGAGATCCAACCAGTCCATTCTGAAGGAGATCAACCCTGGGACTTCTTTGGAAGGAATGATGCTAAAACTGAAGCTCCAGTACTTTGGGCACCTTATGCGAAGAGTTGACTCATTGGAAAAGACCCTGATGCTGGGAGGGATTGGGGGCAGGAGGAGAAGGGGACGACCGAGGATGAGATGGCTGGATGGCATCATGGACTCAGTGGACGTGAGTCTGAGTGAACTCCGGGAGTTGGTGATGGACAGGGAGGCCTGGCGTGCTGCGATTCATGGGGTCGCAAAGAGTCGGACATGACTGAGCGAATGAACTAAACTGATTATCTACATTACAATGACTCAAAATCTCTGCATTCTAAACTTAGATGTTTGATTAATATTATATGCATTAATCAACACAATAGTCAGTTAAGCATCTAATTTAGTGTTAGCAAATACTTTTTTCTGTGACAGACCAAATAGTAATTATTTTAGGAATCGCAGGGCATATGATCCAGTTGCCACTGTGGTATGAATGTAGCCAGGCTTTCATGCTAAGTTGCTTCAGTCGTGTCCAACTCTTTGTGACCCTTTGAACTGTAGCCCGCCAGGCTTCTCTGTCCACAGGATTCTCCAGACAAGAGTACTGGAATAGGTTGCCATGCCCAGGAGAAAGTAGCCCAGGAGAAAGAATACTGAAATAGGTTGCTTTCTCCCAGGAGAAATGTAGCCATAGAAGTGTGTATATATGTGAAAGGATAAGACAGGGTTCCAATAAAACTGTTTACAAAATGGCTAGCCTGCTGGATTTGGTCCATGGTTGGTCCATAGTTTTTCAGCCTCTAATCTAATTCCTTCCAAGTGACCTCTGACCTACAAGTCACTACCAAAAATCCCTTCTTAAAAAAAATATAGTGTAACGGCCATTCTAACCCTGCTGCCCATTTTCATCACTGCACTCTCTTTGCCCTTTGACTGCTGCCACCTCATTATTTTCACTGGATTCAGGGAGCTCCTTCAATGATGTCACCTCTCATAATAATCACCTGAAGAGGTCAGCCAACTAAAATCTTTTCAAGGATCCTAGTAGTACTGTCATACAGACTTCCAATGCCATGGTCAAGGGAAAGAATTGTCTGGACTCTGGCAGGGGACATGAAAGACAGTGGACAGTCTGTAGCAGGTAGCATACGATAAGTAATACTGCAGCTTTCCTGTCTCCTACATTGTTGGATTCCTTTTATACATTATTTCTGTGAAGTTCTGTCGTCACAACCTTGTTAAGTATCTCTCAGTATTGACTCAAGGCTTCTGTCAACAGACCAAGCAAGCTATTACAGCCATGCTGCGTGATCAGTCTAACACATTGAATCCATTGTTGTGTTTTCTCCTCTTTGACCTAACAATTTCAGAAACATTTCCCATGCATATTATCCAGGTTCTGCCAATATAAAATAATTGAGTCTGAAAATTCCTTAGTGTATAAACTATCTCCTTCTAGGCTAAGCTTTGTTCTCATAATCCTGGGCCTATTGGGTGTGACTCTAGTTTTGAGCATGAAGGCAGTAAGTCAGGATGAGGGTGTATCCTAAGGCAAGAGGCCTCTTGCAAAGTGACTGCCTCAGTAGGGACTTATTATAAGCTCATAAAATGAGGAAAGACACCTGTTTTCCTCTTCCTTTGGAAAAAAAGAACCTGCTTTCTCAGAAAAGGAGGCTCAGAGGGACTTGGAATTCCAAAGCTTTAAGATTAATCTGAATCCACTGACAGATCCTCATTACAATTTTCAGAGTTTTACTCCTTGATAAACAATGACCTGATATTTATATAACAGATATCCTAAAGCTGTGAATACAGTTTATGTTATTCTACAACTTACAGGATCAAATTTTGGGTTCAGATTTTCAGTGACTTAGTTCTGTGACTAGGACCACTACATAAATATGAACAGAACCTCGCTATTCATATTTTGAGCTGAGAGAATTTAAAGCCAGGAGATTGCCATTTTCTTTCTCAAAGCTTTCCAGTAGAGTCAGAAGCTACTAACTGCCCCTCAGTCCTGTAATCATGCCCACCCAGAAGTAGTTACTTGGAATTTTCAGGTTCAGCATTACCAGGCACATCATCCTTGGTGATGTCAGGGAATAATTCTAGTTACTATGTTGTCACTGAAAGACATGAACTAACAGTTTTCCATTTTCTATTGGCAATAAGATCATGGCTATACTTAGGCCCAATACAGTTAAATAGAGGGCTTTTGGGGTTGCTCTTTCGGTAAAGAATCCACTTGCAATGCAGTTGCAGGAGATGTGGGTTCGATCCTTGAGTCAGAAAGATCCCCTAGAGAAGGAAATGGCAACCCACTCCAGTGTTCTTGCCTGGGAAATCCCATGGACAGAGGAACCTGGTGGGCTATTGTCCATGGGGCTGCAAAGAGTGGGACACAACTTAGCAATTAAACCACCACCCCCAAAATTACATAGCCAATTCCACCTTGTTTGCTTGTTTCTGAGAGCAGTCTTGGTATAATGTGGCATCACTTTGTGTCCAGTAATGAAACAAACAGTTTTAGACATTTCAAGAAGAGAGGGGTTTAACACAAAGAACTGGACATGCTGAGGAGCTAGGAAAGCAATGCAGCAAAGAAAGGAGGACTGGAGGAGTATGGAGGAGAGTGTTGCTGCTTAAAATTCAAGGAGTTGCTCCCCATCTGACTGCAATTGCTGCCAAGGTGCTGGAGGGGCTGCTGGTGGTTTTTGGAGCCCAGCATTGCTGTGCACAGAGATCCCACACTGCATGACGCTGCTAAATCTGCCCCTACTGCTGCCTCTCGTCACACTCCTTTGCTCACTGCTTGGGCTTCGCTACCAGAAGCTGTGAAAATAAGTACCAAACAAGAAAGAAACAAACAAAAGGAAAAAAAAAAACTTTTTTGCTATAATCATCTAATCTCCAACTGATACCTCCCACTGCCAGAACCTAACAAGAAACCCGTTGGCAAGGCAATCTCAAAAGAGTACTTTCTGGCTTCCAGTCCCCAGGGTAAAAAGGAGAGCACCAAAATGTAGGGGTAAAGTCAAGGGATGATGGACAATATCTACAAAGACTTGTTGTCAGGAGTTGTAGGGATTCTCTCTGGCTGCCTAAGATATTGTAACAACCTGTACAATTTTGCATGTGTAACTATCACCGGATTTAGTTGTCTCAACATTTTTGCTTTCCACGTGATAGTACCAGTGATCTTTGTTTTATATGTGAATACTAAACTTTTTGCTATTTCGTTTTTGTGGTAACTGAAGCAATGAATTCACCATACATACTCTAGTTGGCTCTGTGGAATTCATTTTCCTATTGTAACCAGTCACTTCAAACCTTCAAATGACAGAGGCTTTCACCACTCCAATCCCCCGAGTCATTTATTATGGCTGCAAATGAGTAAATTGCTTGGGGCCCAATTCTGCTGGTAATATGTGAGAGAGTTAGACTAGTGACTATAAATCCCCCACATATTGACTAAAAAAAGAAAAAAAAGAAAGAAAGAAAAAAAGAGATGGCTACTGTTTTCCTTCAGTTCTTTGCACGTTAATCAAAGCTAATTAAAATGCAGTAGATAAAAAAATAGCCCCATGTTAGTCTTTTGTAATGGAGAGTGCATAGCTGCCTATTCAGAAGGATTTAAGTTCATGTGACCCAAAATATAATATTGTATCACTCTAATATTTTTACTTAACTCTGAATTCATTACATACCTACTGTGTACAATGAAATTTCCTATTTTCAAGAGGATTTTACAAAGTGTAGAACCTGTTCTCTGATCCCAGAAACCTATAATTAATTTCTGAAGACAAAAATGTACAAAAGGGATAATAATGCAAATACAAATATAGGTGACATTTTATATGCTGCTGCTGCTAAGTCACTTCAGTCGTGTCCGACTCTGTGTGACCACACAGACGGCGGCCCACCAGGCTCCCCCATCCCTGGGATTTTCCAGGCAAGAACACTGGAGTGGGTTGTCATTTTCCTTCTCCAATGCATGAAAGTGAAAAGTGAAAGTGAAGTCGTGTCCGACCCTCAGCGACCCCATGGACTAGCTGTATGCGACTTAATGTGCTACCGTCATTCAACACTTGTGTCTCATTAAACTCAACTTTGGTATGTGTGGCCCCTAAAAGCCCTGAGAAACTATTGAAGCAGAAAGAAACATACATAGTACACAGAATCCTAGGGTATTTTATTGTTGTTGTTTTTCAGTTGCTAAGTCATGTGAGACTCTTTGTGAACCCATGGACTACTGCATGCCAGGCTCCTCTATCCTCTACCATCTCCTAAGTTTGCTCCAACTCATGTCCCTTGAGTCAATGATGCTATCTAACCATCTCATCTTCTTCCACTCCCTTCTCCTTTTGCCTTCAGTCCCTACCAGCATCAGTGTCCTTTCCAGTGAATCGGCTCTTTGCATCAAGTGGCTGAAGTATTAGAGCTTCATCTTCAGCATCAGTCTTTCCAATGAATATTCAGGGTTGATTACCTTTAAAATTGACTGGTTTAATTTCCTTGCAGTCTAAGGGACATTCAAGCATTTTTTCCAGCATCACAATTCAAAACATTGATTCTTCGGCACTCAGTCTTCTTTATGGTCCAGCTCTCACATCTGTACATGACTACTGGTAAAACCTACAGCTTTGGCTGTAGGGAATTTTGTAAGCAAAGAGATGTCTCTGATTTTTAATACACTGTCTAGGTTTGTCATAGCTTTTCTTCCAAGGAGCAAGCATCTTTTCATTCCACGGCTACAGTCACTATCATGCTGTTTTACTGAATACATTTTGTGTGTCTTCTGGCCCTAATCAAGAAGTAAGCTTTCCTCCACATTTAAATAAGCAGCCTCTCTGAACCCCACCGTTAATTCATGTTCTTCTAGTGACCCAATAACCCACTGTATTAGTTTGCCAGGGGTGCCATAACAAAGTACCAAAACATGGATTATTCAAAACATTGGAAATGTATTCTTTCACAGTTTTGGAAGCTAAAAGTTTTAAATCAGGGTGCCTGCAGAGATATGCCCTGTTTGAAGTTTCTAGGGGAGAATCCTTCTTCGTCTCTTGTTGTTTCTGGTCTTTACTGGCAATCCTTGCTGTTTCTTGGCTTGTAGATGTATCGTTCCAATCATCTGGACTGTCTTCTCTTAGTGTGTTTATTTTGCATTCTCCCTCTACATGAGAATGTCTAAATGCCTATCTCTGCATCCAGAAGTTTGCTTGTTAAAAGGACAGCAGAGATATTATATGAGCTCATTTATCTTATCTCTATGAAGAATCTATGTCCAAATAAGGCCAAATTTTGAGGTACTGGGGGTTAGGTTTTCAACTATTACAGGAGGGACACAATTCAACCCATAACATCTGTTTTCCAGAATAAATATTCAGAAATAAAATTTTCTCATATTTTTTGACATATTTGATTTGCTGTACCATCAATAAGGCTGAAAACATTCTAGGTCCCTCTAGGAGTTACATTCTTGGCATTAGCTACGCCTAAAATTCAAGGTGTCCTTGTGCTGAACCAGATTGCATTAAAAATATTAAGTTATATAAAGCTATGTAACAAATAAGAGAAGTAAATTAATTTGTTTATGATTTATATGTCTTAATCATACAATAGTTTTCAAAACTCTAAGGAAAAAGTAAAAAAGGGCTTCCCCTGGTAGCTCAGTGACAAAGAATCCGCCTGCCAAGCAGGAGATGCAGGTTTGATCCCTGGGTCAGGAATATCCACTAGAGAAGGAAATAGCAACCCAATTCAGTATTATAGCTTGGGAAATCCCATGGACAGAAGAGCCTGGTGGGCTACAATCCACGGGGTTGCAAAAGAGTCTGACACAACTTAGCAGCTTAACAATAACAACAATAAAAGTCAGCTAGCTAGAATTTTTGTTTTTGAGATGGTGTCTGTCATAACGTTATGCGCATAAAAAACTGAGAGAGCTGTCATAGAGGAGGTATGGAGGACTGTGACTAGAACACAAAGAATCTAGGCAGCTTTCAAGATTTTGTTTTTACACTATAAACTGGATACTCAGAAAGATTATCCAAATTGTGATCATTCCCTTTTTGAGCATCCTTATCTACTGAGGTGTTCAGTTCCATTCAGTCGTGTCTCTTTGCAACCCCATGGAATGCAGCATGCAGTGCTTCCCTGTCCATCACCAACTTCCAGAGCTTGCTAAAACTCTTGTCCATTGAGTCGGTGATGCCATCCAACTATCTCATTCTCTGTCATCCCCTTCTCCTGCCTTCAGTCTTTCCCGGCATCAGGGTCTTTTCCAATGAATCAGTTCTTTGCATCAATTCAGTTCGGTAGCTCAGTTGTGTCCGACTCTTTTTGACCCCACGGACTGCAGCACACCAGGCATCCCTGTCCATCACCAACTTGTGGAATTTACTCAAACTCACGGCCATCGAGTTGGTAAAGCCATCCAACCAACTCATCCTGTCGTCCCCTTCTCCTCCCACCTTCAGTCTTTCCCAGCATCAGGAGCTCTTCCAATGAGTCAGTTCTTCACATTAGGTGGACAAAGTATTGGAGTTTCAGCTCAGTATCAGTCCTTCCAATGAATACCCAGGACTGATTTCCTTTAGGATTGATGGTTGGATCTCCTTGCATTTCAAGGGACTCTCAAGAGTCTTTTCCAACACCACAGTTCAAAAACATCAGTTCTTCCACACTCAGCTTCTTTATACTCCAAATCTCACATCTATACGTGACTACTGGAAAAACCATAGCTTTGACTAGATAGACTTTTGTTGGCAAAGTAAGGTCTGTACTTTTTTTTTTTTTTAATTAATTTTTATTTTTTAGTTTGTTTTGCTTTACAATACTGTAGGTCTGTACTTTTTAATATGCTGCCTAGGTTGGTCATAGCTTTTCTTCAAGGGAGCAAGGGTCTTTTAATTTAATGGCTGCAGTCACCATCTGAGGTAATTTTGGAGCCCCCCCAAATAAAATCTCTCATTATTTCCATTGTTTCCCCATCTATTTGCCATGAAGGGATGGGACCAGATGCCATGATCTTAGTTTTCTCAATGTTGAGTTTTCAGCCAGCTTTTCCACTCTTCTCCTTCACTTCCATCAAGAGGCTATTTAGTTCTTTGCTTTCTGTCATAAGGGTGGTGTTATCTGCATATCTGAAGTTATTGATATTTCTCCTGGCAATCTTGATTCCAGCTTGTGCTTCATCCAGCCCAGTATTTTGCATGATATATTCTGCATATAAGTTAAATAAACAGGGTGACAATATATAGCCTTGATGTACTCCTTTCCGGATTTGGAACCAGTCTGTTGTTCCATGTCCAGTTCTAACTGTTGCTTCTTGACCTGCATACAGATTTCTCAGGAGGCATATCAGGTGGTCTGATATTCCCATCTCTTTAAGAGTTTTCCACAATTTTTTGTGATCCACTCAGTCAAAGGCTTTGATGTAGTCACTAGAGCAGAAGTAGATATTTTTCTGGAACTCTCTAGCTTTTTCTCTGATCAATTGGATGTTGGCAATTTGATCTCTGGTTCCTCTGCCTTTTCTAAAAACAGCTTGAAGATCTGGAAGTTCACTGTTCACATACTGGTGAAGCCTGGCTTGGAGAATTTTGAGCATCACTTTGATAGCATGGAGATGAGTGCAATTGTGAGGTAGTTTGAACATTCATTGTCATTGTCTTTCTATGGGATTGGAATGAAAATTGACCTTTTCCAGTCTTGTGGCCACTGCTGAGTTTTCCAAATTTGCTGGCATATTGTGTGTAGCCCTCTCACAGCTTCATCTTTTAGGACTTAAAATAGCTCAATTGGAATGCCATCACCTCCATTAGCTTTGTTCATAGTGATGCTTCCTAAGGCCCACTTGACTTTGCATTCCAGGATGTCTTGTTCTAGGTGAGTGATCACATCATTGTGGTTATCTGGGTCATGAAGATCTTTTTTGTATAGTTCTTCTGTCTATTCTTGCCACCTCTTCTTAATATTTTTTTGCTTCTGTTAGGTCCATACCATTTCTTCTTTTACTGAGCCCATCTTTGCATGAAATATTCCCTTGGTATCTTCAATTTTCTTGAAGAGATCTCTGGTCTTTCCCATTCTATTGTTTTCCTCTGTTTCTTTGCATTGATCACTGTGGAAGGCTTTCTTATCTCTCCTTGCTAGTCTTTGGAACTCTGCATTCAAATGGGTCTATCTTTCCTTTTCTCCTTTGTGTTTAGTTTCTCTTCTTTTCTCAGCTATTTGTAAGTCCTCCTCAGACAACCATTTTGCCTTTTTGCATTTCTTTTTCTTGGAGATGGTCTTGATCACTGCCTCATGTACAATGTCACAAAACTTCATCCATAGTTCTTCAGGCACTCTGGTGTTATTGATATTAAATAGAAGGAAAATCAAAAGATAGGGGAGTGATTCCTCTCCCCTATCTATTCCACGTCCTGGCTGCCTCAGTTACTAATAGGCAACTGCAACCAACAAGGACATCCAGGAGAAGCAATACCACCAACTTCTAGTCCAGAGTCCTCCTATGGAACAATGACAACAATTAGGAAAGATGAAGTAAAAATAAATGTGTAGATATGAATGAGATAAGGTCAGTGATCAAACTGGATTTGTAATCATATGGTAATTTTATTTTTGAACCTTGAATCCTCTTTAATTTATTTAATGGGTTTATCTCTTGCCCCTCTCCTCTGAAAACTGAGGCAGGCACCAGAATGTTTTTGCTCACTCTGAGTTAATAAAATGAATAAATTATAAATAAAACACCTGCGGTCAATTTAGGGTTACTATGTTATAAATGAAGGTTTTATTTTGAAATTAAAATACACATTCTCTTACAATAACAAAAGCACTATATTTGATTAAAGTTAAATCTTCTCTCCTCCAGGTTTAGTCTTTATAGCTGGAAATGGCTTTAGGAAGGGATATTAGCTTCCCTGATTGATCAGTGAGTAAAGAATCCACCTGCAATGCAGGAGACACTGGAGACACAGGTTCAATCCCTGGGTCAGGAAGATCCCCTGGAGAAGGAAATGGCAACCCGCTCCAGTATTCTTCCCTGGAAAATCCCACAGGCTACAGTCCAAGAAGCCCACAAGCACAGCATGAGGGATATTGGGGGAAGAGAGGAAGACAATAGACAAGAAAATTCTCATTTTATTGATAAATTTGGGAGATGGCTTCACATTTCCTGGTGCTGGCAAGAATTTAAAACTGCCTTTTTTTTCTTAGAGGTGCTTTTCTGATAGTTCAGTTGGTAAAGAATCTGCCTGCAGTGCAGGAGACCCCTGTTTGATTCCTGTGTCGGGGAGAACTGCTGGAGAAGGGATAGGCTACTCATGCCAGTATTCTTGGACTTCCCTTATGGCTCAACTGGTAAAGAATCCACCTGCAATGCAGGAAATCTGGGTTGGATCCCTGGGTTGGGAAGATCTCCTGGAGAAGGGAAAGGCTACCCACTCCAGCATCCTGGCCTGGAGAATTCCATGGACAGTGTAGTCTATGGGGTTGCAAAAAGGCAGACACAACTAAACGACTTGCACTTTCACTTTCACTTTTTTGGTGAACTCTTCAGAGAAACCCTCCTCCCCCCTCCAACTGACCCCTCTCACTTGTAGACCCCAGTGGTGGAAATGTCCTCTTATCCAGTCTGTCCGTTATAGCTTATCCCGAAAGCACTATCTATGGGCAACACATGCCACTCTAGATGGTCCCGTGGACAAGACATAAACACACCCACAGTGATTCTCTCACACATGTGGATCGCTTCTGATCTATAGGACAAGTTACACAACTTTTACTTCAACTGAGTAAGAAGGCAGGCTGGCCCATGCCACTGCCTCTTCCTGACCCATTGTGTGGCAGCAGCCATCCCATTTTTTTTCATTCTTTAAAAATTTTATTTACATTTCTTTTTTTGGCTGTGCTGGGTCTTTTTTGCTGCATGAGTTTTTCTCTAGTTGCAGACAGCAGAGGCTATTTTCTAGTTGTAGTGCACAGGCTTCGCATTACAGAGGCCTCCCTTGTTGCAGAGCATGGGCTCTATGGCATGTGGGCTTGGTATTCTCAGCCCCTGGGCTCCAGAACACAAGCTCAATAGTGGTGGTGCATGGGTTTAATTTCTCCACAGCATTTGGGATCTTCCAGGACCAGGAATTGAACCCGTGTCTCCTCCATTGGCAGGCTGTTTCTTTACCACTGACCCACCAGGGAAGCCCCCCACCCCTCCCCATTTATTGACTTTTAGGTTTCTCAGGTGTAAGTCGGACCCCAGTCCTCATTGATCCCAAGCATTGAGGGTACATATCAAATTCCCTGAAATGGCCTCATTGAAGTATCTCCCAACCCAGCTTGAAAGAAGAGTCATTTAAAGGGGACTAACCCCGACCATAACTCAAGTCATAAAACTTCTCTTCTCTAGGCACTTTCAGATCCTTGACATGGATAATGGTGTTGAGACCATCGCATAGACTCACACAAATTACCTTGAAAACTATGCATGTTAATTTAGCATCTCATTTGGGAATTTGTTACTGATCTTCCCTTCTTGGCTGAAATTCTCATGTTCATATCTTGTTATAGATTCGACACTATAGAGACTATACCAGTGGGAGAAAGAAGACACGGGAACACTAGCCAAACAGTTCTTGAGCTTGTTGTCTCAGCATTTTCATTTTCTTTACCATCTGCAACTTCGTCGTGTAATTCCATGCTTTGCTGAGCGTGAACTCAAACCCTTCCAATTCATTTAAAGGGGACTAACCCCGACCATAACTCAAGTCATAAAACTTCTCTTCTCTAGGCACTTTCAGATCCTTGACATGGATAACGGTGTTGAGACCATCGCATAGACTCACACAAATTACCTTGAAAACTATGCATGTTAATTTAGCATCTCATTTGGGAATTTGTTACTGATCTTCCCTTCTTGGCTGAAATTCTCATGTTCATATCTTGTTATAGATTCGACACTATAGAGACTATACCAGTGGGAGAAAGAAGACACGGGAACACTAGCCAAACAGTTCTTGAGCTTGTTGTCTCAGCATTTTCATTTTCTTTACCATCTGCAACTTCGTCGTGTAATTCCATGCTTTGCTGAGCGTGAACTCAAACCCTTCCAAACGACTGCGTTTCTCCCAGGAGGCTAAGCTTGCAAGAGTGCGCACATCTATCCCAGCAGGGAGTGGGGTGAAGTGGGCGGGGCGAGGCCTGGGGCTGGCAGAAGGCAAGGTGGCGTCCGCCGTCTCCATCCTGAAGGGCCCGCCAGCGGTCCCCCAAATGTGCCGGCAAAGCAGATACTTGAGTCTCAGGCTGTTGCGCAAAATCAAGCAAAAGAGCTTCTTTCAAGCACAGCCCAGGAGCCCCAGGCTGGGTCGCTTCTGTCCAGCGCCCTGAAAGCAGGTGAATCTGTGCTCCCCAAGCTCTTCCTCAGAACCTCTCGTGGACCTGAGTGAGCCTTGTTGATTGCAAAGCTAGATGTCTGGGGGGCTTGTTCCTCGAGTGCAGGTCTTAAAAGTGTGAGGTGCTCGATATGGAGTTCAAACTTTTTTCCCCTCAGGGAGAAGTTCCAGGTTTTGACGTAAGTGACGGCCATGGCCGGGGTTTTTGGCCAATTGGGTCCCGGCCTCTCCTACCAGGTTCCACTTGGCCTTCTCCCCTCCCCCTCACATGGAGGAGTCAGTCAACCCGTTAAAAAATGTTGTTGTTGTTGTTTTTTCTGATAAAGTTGTTCCATATGTAGCTGTAGATTCACTGTGTTCATGGAAATGGGTGAATTCAGGATTCTTTTACTTGTCATCTTGAATATAATTTATCAGTATTTAAATGTGGACACATGCTTTAGTTATCCGGGGAAGGCAATGGCGACCCACTCCAGTACTCTTGCCTGGAAAATCCCATGGACGGAGGAGCCTGGTGGGCTGCAGTCCATGGGTCGCTGAGTCGGACACAACTGAGCAACATCCCTTTCACTTTTCACTTTTATGCACTGGAGAAGGAAATGGCAACCCACTCCAGTGTTCTTGCCTGGAGAATCTCAGGGACGGGGGAGCCTGGTGGGCTGCCGTCTATGGGGTCTCACAGAGTCGGACATGACTGAAGCGACTCAGCAGCAGCAGCTTGTGTATTGCCCCAGGTGTAGGCAATAAAGGGCTGCATTTTCTGTAGAGAATTTAAAAACAGTTATGAAACTAACTAAAAGCCAGTCTGCTTGTGATTATTACCATGTCCTAACAATTCTAGGCAGTACTGTTACAAATTGAATTGTATTCCTTCGGAAGAGATGTTTTGAAGTCTTAACCTTCAGTACCTCAGAATGCAAGCTTAATTGGAAATAGGATTGTTGCAGATGTAGTTAATTAATTTAAGATGAGGTCATACTGGAGTAGGGTGGGCCCTGATCCAAAATAAGAAGTGGAGTCCTTACAAGAGACGGCTGTGTGAAAACACAAAGACACAGGGAGAACAGCCTGTGGACACTGTAGGCAGGGATTGGAGTGATACATTATCAAGGTAAGGAACAATACTATGTATATGTCAACACCAGTCTTTCAATCCACCCCCGCCTCCACTGCCCCCCCCCCCTTCCTCCTTTGGTATCCATAGGTTTGCTCTCTATGTCTGTATCTCTATTTCTGTCCTGCAAGTAAAATCATCGGTACCATTTTTCTAAATTTCACATGTATGCGTTAATATAGGATATTTGTTTTTCTTTTTCTGACTGACTTCACCCAGTACAACAGTCTCTAGGTCTATCCACATCACTCAAATTACCCAATTTCATTCCATTTTATGACTAATAATCCATAGTTCCTATGTACCTGATAATTCAAATAAAATACGTAACTAATGAAAACCTACTATATGTACAGGGAACTTTCCTCAGTGCTCTCTGGTGATGTAAATGGGAAGTAAATCCAAAAAAGAGAGGCTCTATAGATATGTACAATTGATTCACTTTGCTGTACTTTAGAAACTAACACAACATTGTAAAGTAACTATGTGGTGGTTGTTTAGTTGCTAAGTTATGTCCAGCTCTTGTGACCCCATGGACTCCTCCCCACGAGTCTCCTCTGTCCATGGGATTTCCCAGGAAAGAATACTGGAGTGGGTTGCCATTTCCTTCTCCAGGAGATCTTCACTACCCTAGGACTGAACCCAGATCTCCTGCATTGCAGGTGGATTCTTTACTGTCTGAGCCACCTTACTCCAATAAAAATCAATTAAAAAAATTTTTTTTTAAAAGAAGGCAAGACAAGGAACAGAAGGACAACATTGCTGCACCAGAAGCTGGCAGAGAGCAATGGAACTTAACTGTCTCTCAGAGCACTCAGAAGATATTACACAGACTCTATAGCCCCTTGATTTCAGACTTCTGGACTCCAAAACTATGAGAGCATAAATTTGTTGTTTTAATCTACCCAATTTATGATGTTTTTTTTACAGCAGTACTAGGAAATGAATAAAAACATTAAGGATAGAATACTCCTCTGTCCTCTTTCAATCACTAATTTAGTGACTAACAAAAATAAAATAGTATATATTAGCAAATATTTACAAATTCTTCAGCCAAATACATTTAATTTCCAAACCTAATACTCTACCACAGTATACTAGATTTTCCTACTGATTGAAACATCACCTTGGATTTGGACAGGAAATCTAAAGGTATGAGGACGAATTGGACAAATGGGCACATGAGTGAAAAGCCAGGTCTTCCATGTATAGGCCATGCCTAAAGAAGGTAGGTGTGCTGACAACATCTATTAGTCACAATGTAAATGCCAAAATAATAAATACCCTGGCATTTGTATTATGATAACCTGCCCTGATGACCACAACCATGATAAGAATATTTGTAGTGTCTTGTTATTCATTTTTCTCTCTGCTTAGCAGCCACTTCAGTGCTCTGTAACCTCCACACCCTGCTCCCTACTTTACAAAATCCTGAGTAATATCTGTTTTCTTTGTCTTAAAGGACTGCCTTCATGTCTAAGAATCTATGAATAACCAGTCTAGAACAACATAGAAGGCTGCCGGTAACCCCAAATGTCACCCCATATCTTTTGAGGCCAGAGAGAATGATTTCCCAAATTACTACAATTTATAAATGACTGGCTTACAAAATTAACTGAACAGAACAATTTTAAAAATAAAAAGAGGAAATAACTGTTAAGTAACATTTTGTTTTTTAGATCGTCCCTTTTATCTTAGTACTCTGTTTGAACAAGCAGATAGTGCTTGCCCCATACTATCTCCACATTCAAAATACCTAGGATGGGTATTATGAATTCCCAACCTGTCAGCTTTGGCTGAATTACAGAGTGCTCAATTATGCTCTAATCGAATAGCTGCCCGATGCAGGCCACGTAATGACTTCCTGATTATCTGCCTTTAAATGATGAATGAAATGAATATGTAACATTCTGTTCAAATATAGCATACTTAGCATGCCAAATGAAAACTGATTTTGTGCTCCTGTCTCTGAAAAACGTATATTTTATTGTAATTCAGTTCAGTGGTTGTTCTGCTGCTTGTTTTGTAGTCATCAAGACAAACATTGAATGAGCTATCTAGGAGAACATTAGTCTTTATTTTTGCTTTCCAACAGATGCTAAAGGTGTTAAACAATGTTTAGTTTATTTGGGTTCGTCTCTTTACATCTTCTCATTGGGGAAAAAATGAGACAGGTCGTGTTTTTAAGAACGCTTCTTGGCAATGTTTCAACACACATTGGGAGGAAAAAAGTCTGTTTTGATGACTGTGTTGCAAAGACAACAACATTAAAATATGAATAAATTATTTATTTGCAAGAGTACTTTTTATAAAGCAGCAGTTTACAATATTATCACCAAAAAAGAGTAAATCATTTGAAACATGGTTGAATTGTATGTCTGACCTGCAATAATAGGAGACTGCATGACTACAGTAACTCATTTTACTATATTTTAAATGATGTAAGTCACTTGCAAAAATATTTAAGTGTACTCCTTCCTGAGAATTTGTGAGTACAATAGTAAACTTTTCACATTAATGGTAGATTAGATTATCTTATAAATATATCTTTAATTTCAGTTCAGTCACTCAGTCCTTTGTGACTCTGCGACCCATGAACTGCAGTGCCAGGCTTTCCTGTCCATCACCAACTCCCGGAAATTACTCAAACTCATGTCCATCGAGTCGGTGACACCATCCAACCATCTCATCTTCTGTCATCCCCTTCTCCTCCTTCCTTGAATCTTTCCCAGCATCAGGGTCTTTTCCAATGACTCAGTTCGTTGCATCAGGTGGCCATNGAAGCCTGGCTTGGAGAATTTGAAGCATTACTTTACTAACGTGTGAGATTAGTGCAATTGTGAGGTAGTTTGAGTAGTCTTTGGCATTGTCTTTCTTTGGAATTGGAATGAAAACTGACCTTTTCCAATCTTGTGGCCATTGCTGAGTTTTCCAAATTTGCTGGCTTATTGATTGCAGCACTTTCACAGCATCATGTTTCAGGATGATGATGAATCATCAAAATAATACTCAAAATCCTCCAAGCCAGGCTTCAATAGTACATAAACCACGAACTTCCAGATGTTCAAGCTGGATTTAGAAAAGGTAGAAAGACCAGAGATCAATTTGCCAACATCCACTGGATCATTCAAAGAGCAGAAGAGTTACAGAAAAACATCTACTTCTGTTTTATTGACTGCCAAAGCCTTTGACTGTGTGGACCACAACAAACTGGAAATTTTTTTAAAGAGATTGGAATTCCAGACCACCTGACCTGCCTTTGGGAAATCTGTATGCAGGTCAAGAAACAACAGTTACAACTGAACATGGAACAACAGACTGGTTCCAAATCAGGAAAGGAGTATGTCAAGACTGTTATTGTCACCCTACTTATTTAACTTATATGCACAGTACATCATGCTAAATGTCAGGCTGGATGAAGCACAAGCTGGAATCAAGATTTCCAGGAGAAATATCAATAACCTCAGATAGGCAGATGACACCACCCTTATGGCAGAAAGCAAAGAACTAAAGAGCCTCTTGATGAAAGTGAAAGAGGAGATTCAACAAACTGGTTTAAAACTCAGCAATCAAAAATTGAAGATCATGGCATCCAGTCCCATCACTTCATGGCAAATGGATGGGGAAACAATGGTTACAGTGAGAGATTTTATTTTCTTGGGCTCTAGAATCACTGCAGATGGTGATTGCAGCCATGCTATTAAATGATGCTTTCTCCTTGGAAGGAAAGCTATAACAAACCTAGACAGATATTAAAAACAGACAGACTACTTTGCTGACAAAGGTCCATCTAATCAATGCTGTGTTTTTTTCCAGTAGTCGTGTATGGATGTGAGAGTTAGACCATAAAGAAATCCAAGCACTGAAAAATCGATGCTTTTGAACTATGGTGTTGGAGAAGACTCTTGAGAGTCCCTTGGACTGCAAGGAGATCCAACCAGTCAATTCTCAAGGAAATCAGTCCTGAATATTCATTGGAAGGAATATGCTAATGCTAAAGTTCCAATACTTTGGCCATCTGATGCAAATAACTGACTCACTGGAAAAGACCCTGATGCTGGAAATGATTGAAGGAGGGAGGAGAAGGGGATGACAGAGGATGAGATGTTTGGATGGTATCACCAACTCAATGGACATGAGTTTGTGTAAGCTCAGGGGGTTGGTGATACACAGGGAAGCGTGGTGTGCTGGTCTATAGGGTCACAAAGAGTCAGATTGGACTTAGTGACTGAATTGAACTACTATGTTTTATATAATGATCATTTTTTTTAAATTTCTTTGTTCATTAGGACACATTTATAAATATATCTCTCAAAAATTGATGTTTAAATTGCTTTGCATTACAAGGCTCTTTGCAGCCTTTTCTTATTTTATTAATCTTCATATCATTTTGATTTTAGTTTTATCTCTATATCCTGTTTTTTCTTTTTTTACCCTCTTTTATCTTTATGTCTAACCATATATTTCATAAACAACTTCTTTTCTTGCATTCTATTGAAATTGATTTTTATTTTTCCTAAAATTTTATGTTCAACCATGAATTGAAAAGTAATTTTCAAACTAGGTAATCCTAACACTTTGGCCACCTTTCCTTCTACTTATCATTTTCTGAAATTTTAGATTAGCATTCAGTTCAGTTCAGTTCAATCACTCAGTTTTGTCCCAGTCTTTGAGACCCCATGAATCGCAGCACGCCAGGCCTCCCTGTCCATCACCAACCCCTGGAATTCACTCAAACTAACATCCATCGAGTCGGTGATGCCATCCAGCCATCTCATTCTCTGCCATCCCATTCTCCTCCTGCCCCCAATCCCTCCCAGCATCAGAGTCTGTTCCAATGAGTCAACTCTTCACATGAGGTGGCCAAAGTATTGGAGCTTCAGCTTTAGCATCCATCCTTCCAAAGAACACCCAAGGCTGATCTCCTTTAGAAAGGACTGGTTGGATCTCCTTGCAGTCCAAGGGACTCTCAAGAGTCTTCTCCAACACCACAGTTCAAAAGCATCAATTCTTCGGCTCTCAGCCTTCTTCACAGTCCAACTGTCACATCCATACATGACCACAGGAAAAACCATAGCCTTGACTAGATGGACCTTTGTTGGCAAAGTAATGTCTCTGCTTTTGAATATACTATCTAGGTTGGTCATAACTTTCTTTCCAAGGAGTAAATGTCTTTAAATTTTGTGGCTGCAGTCACCACCTGCAGTGATTTTGGAGCCCCCAAAAATAAAGTCTGACACTTTTTCCACTGTTTCCCCATCTATTTCCCATGAAGTGATGGGACCAGATGCCATGATCTTCGTTTCTGAATGTTGAGCTATAAGCCAACTTTGTCACTCTCCTCTTTCACTTTCATCAAGAGGCTCTTTAGTTCCTCTTCACTTTCTGCCATAAGGGTGGTGTCATCTGCATATCTGAGGTTATTGATATTTCTCCCGGCAACCTTGATTCCAGCTTGTGCCTCTTCCAACCCAGTGTTTCTCATGATGTACTCTGCATATAAGTTAAATAAACAGGGTGACAATATACAGCCTTGACATATTCCTTTTCCTATTTCGAACCAGTCTGTTGTTTCATGTCCAGTTGTAACTGTTTCTTCCCGACCTGCATATAGGTTTCTCCAGAGGCAGGTCAAGTGGTCTGGTATTCCCATCTGTTTCAGAATATTCATTAACATTAGATATTGTTTCCTGACAATTATATGTAGTTGTCATTAAAGTGAAATTCTTTCAAAATTAATATTTGTCAACCATAGCACGTTTGGATTGTCTTTTCCTCATTAAGTTCGATCCTCACAATAAGACTTTTATTTCTAGAACCACTGCACTAAGGTGAGTTTATGTTCCCTAAACCAGTCCCCAGTTCCAGCAAAAGTTCTCCTCGGACAACCTTCATTCAGTACAGCTTTGTTCCATGACAATGGAGACTCACTTATTTAAACCATTTTGTTGCATTTCTGATAATGAAATAGAGTAAATTCATATATTTACTGAAAGCTTAAGTAGACTTGAGGCAGGGTGTCCCTTATACAGTAAAAGTACATTGAAGGCACTTTTATTTAAGAGTATGTAATAGTTATGAATTAGATTCAAAATAATGTAATGCCCTGTTTTACTAAAAAAAAAAAAATTAAAAACATGGACTTTGATTCAATTTGTTAAACGTTAAAAGAGTAAGATGTTCCTCAACTGACAGGGATAAAAAGCCCATACTGCAGTGAGTTTTGGAGTTTAGATTGCATAATTTGCCTTTAGAACCTAATGTAGTAGCATTAATACCTCCCACTTGTTCCAGGCTAAGGCCATTGTCTCTCATTAACTATTAGTTCTCTCTCTTTCTGTCTGTTATTTAATTGCTAAGTTGTGTCTGACTCTTTTGTGACCCCATGAACTGTAAGCTGTCAGGCTCCTCTGTCCATAGAATTTCTCAGGTAAGAATACCGGAGTGGGTTGCCATTTCCTCTCCAGGGGATATTCCTGGCCCAGGAGGCAAACCAATGTCTTCTGCACTGCAGGCAGATTCTTTACCACTGAGGTGCTGGGGAAGGCCTGTGGATTATCTAGATATCCATAATCTATATCTGTTGGGAAGAGGAGAAAGTCAGCTTACTGAGAAAAATATGTGTATGTGTGTGTGTGATTGATTAATCAATAAACATTTATTGATAACAAACCAAGCTATTAGAAAAATTTGATCTTTATCTAAGGTATATATAATTCATTGGGTGTAGTGGGGGCATTTCCAAGTGGAATAACATTCCCAGGCATTAAATAATGAGTTACAGTTCACATACTTTCTCAAGGTTTTTTTGAGGTTGATGTTATTCAGTGCACCTCTAGGGATGAATTCACTTTGTTCACAGAAACAGTGCAAAAGTAGTTTTCTGATATTTTTCATTGTTTAACATTTCCATGTATTATGTGATAATTAATAGTCAGTAACTTCAATTCCTGGAAGCATAAGAAATTCAAGTTAGAAGAGTGATTTCAGGTCAGCTGATCCAATCCATTCATTTTACCGCTAAGGAAAATAAAATACTTTCTTTCATTTAATTTCAGAACAGCTGAGAATTAAGGTCAAAGACTTTATAAGATTCCTTCAACTGCACTCCTACCTAAATTGCTGTGCTTTTATTATTCTATAATTCTTTAATTTCTCAACTTTCTTCCTCATTAGTTTTTCTTTTGTTTCCTCCTCCCACACTGTTTTTAGGACTTCCCACAGTGTTGTTTTATGAATCTAGAGTAGCCTTATGCTTCAAATTTATTCCCCAAGATGCTGTTTTTTTTTTTTCTTACCAATGCCATATTAACAGAGATACAACAGAAAAAAAAGAAATGAAATACATTATTCTATAGTATTTTAACAATGGTTTGATTAAATATAAGTCACATTTCCAAATAATGTTCATGTAAAATATAGAATAATTGACATAAACTCATCATGAAAGGAATACTCAGGTCTTTTTTGGTAATTTTATATATTATGATCTTGACTATACTGGCCAATTGGTGTTTAAATCTTTTTGTATATATTAAAAAATGACTAGTATTATTTAGAATTAATAGAGGTTTATTTTTAAAATAAGAATTATATATTTTGGTATGACATTATAATAAACCTGATTTATTGATAAAATACATATTGAAATAAATATCATTTAAATATCTTTGACTATGTCATTATTACTATAATGTGTTAGTTTTATGGTTATAATTTCTAAGTCTTTGTACTAATGCACATAAAGAATCTTGGACATAAGTTTACATGTTCTGCCTGTCAGGGATTTAGGTAAATTTATCACAAATCCATATAGAGACGACCACAAATGTTAGTGTATTAAGAGTTTCTCCCTATGATTATGAATGTTCCCTCACCTGTGTGCAAGCAGATCATTTCAATTCCATCCTAATCATCTAAAGGCCAAACTCAATCTTTTTACTAATTTCTATAAAAATCTACTAATCAAAATATAATGAAAAGATATTATTGAGCTAGTAGTTTCTTTAACACATTACTGGTAAAGGATACTATCGTCTGTGGTACTGGCTTGTAAATGCCACTAGATTGTGCCTCCTTTCTTCTGCCTTCTCTCTGTCATTCCTCTAATGTCACTGACTAGGATTGGGGCCTTTTTATTATTAACTTTTTCCGAGTTAGTTTATAAAATGATTTTAGCAAAAAAGCTGAATCACAGTCAACTGAATTCTGTACCTACAAAGACTAAAATATTTCCACTATTACCTTACAGAAAAGTCTGACATGAATCCTTAAATGAATTCCAAGGGGATAGTCAGAGCAGAGCATTCTTCTGGGTCCTACTGGAACTTCATCATTTTTTTCTTAGGTTTCTACTGCCTATCATTTAGCAGTGACTTTGTTAGTGCAGAACATTTCTCTGGACTTCTATATGAGGCTTTGTACAAGCCTCCTTTTAAAATAGCTCAGTAGATTTTTCAACAAATTATTTCTAAGCATTTTAATTTTATCCTATACTTATTGCAGATATCAATTACCAGTGGATCTGACTTTAGCTGTTTCTATTTCCTTATAGTCTTCCGGATGATATATCAGCTTTAGTGTCTGTTTTATCCTCTACATCAACAGCATTCTCCAAGTACTATATCAGTGAGGGGCTATTTCAGAAAGCCTTTTAACAAAATGAGTCACTTTCTGGTTAAGAAATCATCTAAAAAAATTCATTCTGTCATTATGCAATATTATATATCTTTATTTTTTATAAGATTAAACACAGTATTGTACTTTACTAGAGAATAGTCACATCTTGCTGCTATATAATGCATGTCAAAATGGTATACTAGTTAGAATCTAAAGCATTTATATTTTCAGTGCAGTCCACTGTCCACTATGTTGTAAAGTTTATCAAATATTTTTTCATAACTCTAATACTGGTTAAAATTTTGAAAGTGTACCAGTTCAGTTGCTCAGTTGTGTCTGATTCTTGCAAACCCATGGACTGTAGCACGCCAGGCTTCCCTGTCCATTACCAACTCCTGGGGTTTCCTCAAACTCATGTCCATTGAGTCGGTGATGCCATTCAACTATCTCATCCTCTGTAGTCCCCTTCTCTTCCTGCCTTCAGTCTTTTCCAGCATCAGGGTCTTTTCAAATTAGTCAGTTCTTCATATCAGGTGGTCAAAGAATTGGAGCTTCAACATCATTTCTTTCAATGAATATTCAGGACTGATTTCACTTTGAATTGGCTGGTTGGATCTTCTTGCAGTCCAAGGGACTCTCAAGAGTCTTCTCCAATGCCACAGTTCAAAAGCATTAATTCTTTGGCACTCTGCTTTCCTATACTACAACTCTCATTTCCATACATGACTACTGGAAAAACTATAGCTTTGACTAGACAGACCTTTGTTGCCAGTGTCTCTGCTTTTTAATATGCTGTCTAGGTTGCTTATAGCTTTCCTCCCAAGGAGCTAGCATGATTTAATTTCATGACTGCAGTCACCATCTGCAGTGATTTTGGAGCCCCCAAAAATAAAATCTGCTACTGTTTCCACTATTTCCCCATCTATTTGCCAAGAAGAATGGGACCATATGCAATTATCTTAGTTTTTTGAATGCTGAGTTTTAAGCCAACTTTTTCACTCTCCTTGAAAGTACACAGTGCTTTAAAACAATAACTTGAAATTGCATAGTATTAAAATTTTGAAACATATTTCATATTTAACCTGTATTTTGTCTAACCTGTTGAACCTATCTTAACAAGGTCATGAGTAATCTAAGTGTTCTTAAATCCAAAGGGCAAAATTCAATTTCTATTTTGCTCGTTTTATTTTGCTTTAGTTTTTGCTTGAGCAACAGTAAAATGTTCTGATCATTCATCCTCCGCCATCTTGAAAAACCCCCCCAATGTCTCTGCTTTTTAATATGCTGTCTAGGTTGCTTATAGCTTTCCTCCCAAGGAGCTAGCATGATTTAATTTCATGACTGAAGTCACCATCTGCAGTGATTTTGGAGCCCCAAAAAATAAAATCTGCTACTGTTTCCACTATTTCCCCATCTATTTGCCAAGAAGAATGGGACCATATGCAATTATCTTAGTTTTTTGAATGCTGAGTTTTAAGCCAACTTTTTCACTCTCCTTGAAAGTACACAGTGCTTTAAAACAATAACTTGAAATTGCATAGTATTAAAATTTTGAAACATATTTCATATTTAACCTGTATTTTGTCTAACCTGTTGAACCTATCTTAACAAGGTCATGAGTAATCTAAGTGTTCTTAAATCCAAAGGGCAAAATTCAATTTCTATTTTGCTCGTTTTATTTTGCTTTAGTTTTTGCTTGAGCAACAGTAAAATGTTCTGATCATTCTTTCATCTATGGAATATCATTTACCCTTGTATTCCATGGTATCTCATTTTTGTTACGTTTTCTTCCTACTATCTTGGCTATTTTGAGAATTCTTTGAGGTCTACATTTCCCCTGTGCTGTGCCTAGTCACTCAGTCATGTCTGGTTTTTTGTGACTCCATGGACTGTAGCCCATTCCCCCAGGCTCCTCTGTCCATGGGGATTCTCCAGGAAAGAATACTGGAGTGGGTTGCCATGCCCTCCTTCAGGGGATCATTCCTACCCAGGGATCAAGCCCAGGTCTCCCACACTGCAGGCAGATTTTTTACCATGTGAGCCACCAGGGAAGCCCAAAGACAGGGCAGGATTTGAACCTGTGCAAGGATACTCCAGTGGATTTCTAGTCCATCACCTTAACCACTTGGTCACCACTACAATCCTTTATCATGGAAAGCAATCAAGTTTAACTTAAATAGTTTTCATTTCTAACTCTAATGACTTTCCAGGCATATCACCTGCTTTCTTTTTCTCAGTTACCATCCATATTCTCGAGTCTTCTGTTTGTCTATCTCAAAGACATTAAAGCCCAACATACTCCAAATAAAATAATTGCCTCTCTGGGAATATCTGTGCCTTTTTTACTACAACATACTCTGTACAAGATGCTATCATCCATGTATTAATGAACATGAAGCTTCCTTAGTGACTCAGACAGTAAAGAATCAGCCTACAATGAAGGAGACCTGGGTTTGGTCCCTGGGTGAGGAAGATCTCCTGGATAAAGGAACGGCTACCCACTCCAGTATTCTTGCCTAGAGAATTCCATAAACAGAGGAGCCTAGTAGGCTGCAGAGTCCATGGGGTTGCAAATAGTCAGACACAATTGAGCGACTAACACAAACACATTCATAAACATAGAAGTTATTAGATTTTTTTTCTTCCTACACAGTTAATTTACCAATTCAAGACTATTTACTTCATAATTGTATTTCACATATGTTAATTCTTTATTTTATAACCAATATATACTTAGTAGAGTCAACCATAAATGGACACTTCTATAAATGCTTGTATTACTGTCCCCACTTTGATTCTTACTTTCTCTGATTTCACTACTTTCTACTTGCCCTCCTGTGTTAACAACTTCTGACTGATATAATGTCACTATGTAGTTACATTTTTTACCTTCAGTTAGAAACCCTTTCCCTCAAAACCCATTGTTATCTCTGTATGGTGAGAAGTTGCAATTTTAATTTATCCCAATATTGACTTAAATATGTATTTATGGAGGTCTAAATGTTCTTCTCTTATAGCAATCAATCAAAAAGTAAATGATGTTATTTAAAGATCCTGTCCAATATATCATATCCATCATATATTATTGAATATCTTCTTTATGTTTCTTGAAGTTTAATACAGTTATTTCACTTATTTAAGTTCAGATAGTGAGGTATTAGAAGGAGATTCTTATTGGTTCAGTAGCTTGCATATGTTTGTGTGTGCATGAAGAAATGAAGAAGCCGTCTTCTATAAATTACTATTGCTCTTAAAGAAGTCTAACTTACACTCATTTAAGCCTACAGATATTTACTGTGTGTATCGTCACTATAAAAGCATCTGGAATATAGTATGAAGAAACACACACATGTACACACAATAAAATTCTCTTGTCCTGGAGCTTACTGTCAAGTAAGAGTGATGAGGAGATATGGAAAATAGTTAATAACAGAAAGAGAAAAGTCTCATGTAGTATGTAGAAGGTAAAACATAATGCAATGAAAAATAAATCAAAAGCTGAAATGGAGACTATAGAAGACACATTTTTTAAAAGATTGCCGGGAAAAACCAGTTTTAACAAAAGCCTGATGGTAAAGATGCCTATCATAGGACTTTCTAGGCAAAAACACTGATGCCAGGAAAAAAAGAAACAACAACAACGGCAAAGTAGGTACCCTGGAAGTTCAAGGAAAATCAGGAATACATGAGACTATAACAGACTGAATGAGAGATAGTATGAAAAAGAAAGCATATGGGATCCTGGGGTTGTTATGTGGTTTCTTGTTGCCTTTACTCTGAATGAGTGGAGTTGAGAAGCAGAGCAAGCATAGCCTGACATTTTAAAAATTATATGCCTTGAAAATAGGAACCAAGAATATTATTACAAAGATTAAAAAGAAAGTCATTAGGTAATATATCAAGAGGCAAACAATGGAGAGTCGAATAATAGTGGTGTTGGTGAAAGAGAGAAGAGAGAACCAGACCAGAAAAGGGTTGGAGTTAGGGCATTAGAACCGAGCAGGAAGTCTTGGCAACATGTTGGTGATAGCCATAAGTAGATGTCATGGGCAATATATGATTTGTGCCACAAACCAAGAATGGGTTTTAGGAGGAAGTAGGAAAGGAAACCAGAGGCTTTCAAATGAAATTTGAAATTAATTTCTGTGCTAGTGTGGAAGCTGTTTATGATGACTCATACATGCAGTTGCCTAAAACATAACTTTGCTTATTGACAAAATATCTTAGAACCTAATTTAATTCTACTTTATTTGCAGTGAAGGAAAGGAAATTGTTGAATAAAACTAAAGGAAAAGTGTTGTAGTTATACAAAGGGTTAAATTGAAACCCAACTTGCCAGAGGACAGTGTGATCTGACAGGAATTCAAGACGAGAAAAACAAGATGAGACATTCTATGAGCAAGACCTTGATGGGATGATGGGAAACACTGAAGCCAAAAGGAGAAGGAGGCATCAAAGGATAAGATGGTCATTGAGTCAGCAACTCAATGGGCATGAAGTGAAGTGTTGGTCACTCAGTCGTGCTCAGCTGTTTGTGATCCCATGAAGTGTAAATCGGAGCAAACTCTGGGAGATCCTAGAGGATAGAGGAGCCTGGCATAATACAGTCCACAAGGTTGCAGAATCCAAAATGACTTCTCAATTGAACCACAGCAACAATGGGCCCCCTACAGGGTTAAGAGGGATGTCTCAGAAGAATTCCAGTGACCTCAGATTCTTGCATCTTCACATAACAGAAGAACACTCAAATTATCAATATGAGATACTTTTTTGGTGTGTGATTGGCAGTAATCATTTACGAGATGTGTACTTGACTATATACGTATATTACCTTGCCAAGCAAATTCATACAGGGTTAAGAGGGATGTCTCAGAAGAATTCCAGTGACCTCAGATTCTTGCATCTTCACATAACAGAAGAACACTCAAATTATCAATATGAGATACTTTTTTGGTGTGTGATTGGCAGTAATCATTTACCAGATGTGTACTTGACTATATATGTATATTACCTTGCCAAGCAAATTCATTTATCTATACTGGCTACTCTCCTACTGCTTCAGAGCAGCTGCTGACTTTATCCAAGGCTTTCATCCTAGTAGATGTTGAATTAACTTTAAATTTGCAACTATTTTGTTGTGGGTTTTTTTTTTTTTTCTGTAGGTTCACGGTTTTTGTGGCCAATGAAAGACCCAGAGCCGACTTTTCCACTTCTTCTTAGCTCCACGAAGACTTGGAGCCTTGGTACCACTGTTATTTAAAAGGTCAAGTTTCAGTCTCCTTCTGAAATGGTTTAGCTCAGATTGGGACTTGAACACATATGCTAGGACACATATGCTGGGACTCAAATTTAGCCAAAACCCAGTCTGGGACTTGAACCCACGTGGATGGGACTCAAACCCAGGGGAAACCCACGATACCTTGTTCCAAGACCTAATGAAGCTCTGGTTCTTGATATCTTATTGAAGAAAAAATTCAGAGACAAAGTGATAAGTAAGAAATGCATTTATTCAGATTTAGAGAAAAGCACACTCCCCAGACAGAGACTGGGCCGTTACAGAGAGCAAGTGCAGATGCAAAATGTTTTTATACACAGGGTCTATAAAAAGCATATTTCATATGCTAATGGTGAGGATTATTCCATCTATTTTGAGGAGTTCAGTTCAGTTGCTAAAACATATCTGACTCTTCACAATTCTATGGAGAGCAGGATGCCAGGCTTCCCTGTCCATCACCAAGCTCTGGGGCTTGCTCAAACTCATGTCCTTACAGTCGGTGATGCCATCCAAACATCTCATCCGCTGTCGTCCCCTTTTCTTCCTGTCTTCAATCTTTCCCAGCATCAGGGTCTTTTCCAATGAGTCAGTTCTTTGCACCAGGTGGCCAAAGTATAGATGCTTCAGTTTCAGCATCAGGCCTTCCGATGAATATTCAGAACTGATTTCCTTTTGGATTGACTGGTTTGATCTACTTGCAGTCCAAGGGACTCTCAAGAGTCTTCTCCAACACCACAGTTCAAAAGCATCAATTTTTCAGTGCTCAGCTTTCTTTATGGCCCAACTCTTACATCCATACATCACCACTGGAAAAACCATAGCCTTGACTAGATGGACCTTTGTCAGCAAGATAATCTGTCTGCTTTTAAGATGCTGTCTAGGTTGGTCATAGCTTGCCTCCCAAGGAACAAACATGATTTAATTTCGTGTCTGCAATCACCATATGCAGTGATTTTGGAGCCCAAGAAAAAAAGTCTCTCACTGGTTCCATGTTTCCCATCTATTTGCGATGAGGTGATGGGTTCAGATGCAATGATCTTTGTTTTTTGAATGTAGAGTTTTAAGACAGCTTGTTCACTCTCTTTCTCTTTCACTTTTAAGAGGCTCTTCAGTTCTTTGCTTTCTGCCATAAGGATGGTGTCATCTGAATATCTGAGGTTATTGATATTTCTCCTGGCAGATTTGATTCCAGGTTGTGCTTCATCCAGCCTGACATTTCGCATGATGTACTCTGGTCAGATTAGAGAAATATTTAATACATAGCATTAGACGGAGCGCAGGGTCCTTCGTCAGGGTCTTTCTTCAGTGTCCTTCTTCAGTTGGGATCTGGGACTGTGAAGGCATTCTGATGTGTGAAGTAGCGTTGGACTGAATTTTCATTGTGATATTTAATACCAGATTTTGGCTTCTTAGCTTTCAAATTTTTACNTCCAGAAAAATAAATGACCCAATCAAAAAATGGGCCAAAGAACTAAATAGACATTTCTCCAAAGAAGACATACAGATGGCTAACAAACACATGAAAAGATGCTCAACATCACTCATTATCAGAAAAATGCAAATCAAAACCACAATGAGGTACCATTTCACACCGGTCAGAATGGCCGCAATCCAAAAGTCTACAAGCAATAAATGCTGGAAAGGGTGTGGAGAAAAGGGAACCCTCTTACACTGTTGGTGGGAATGCAAACTAGTACAGCCACTATGGAGAACAGTGTGGAGATTCCTTAAAAAACTGGAAATAGAACTGCCATATGACCCAGCAATCCCACTGCTGGGTATACACACCAAGGAAACCAGAACTGAAAGAGACACATGTGCCCCAATGTTCATCGCAGCACTGTTTGTAATAGCCAGGACATGGAAGCAACCTAGATGTCCATCAGCAGATGAATGGATAAGAAAGCTGTGGTACATATACACAATGGAGTATTACTCAGCCATTAAAAAGAATACATTTGAATCAGTTCTAATGAGGTGGATGAAACTGGAGCTTATTATACAGAGTGAAGTAAGCCAGAAAGAAAAACACCAATAGAGTATACTAGCACATATATATGGAATTTAGAAAGATGGTAACGATAACCGTGTATGCAAGACAACAAAAGAGACACAGATGTATAGAACAGCCTTTTGGACTCTGTGGGAGAGGGACAGGGGATTTGGGAGAATGTATAATGAATAATATCATATATGAAACGAATCACCAGTCCAGGTTCAATGCATGAGACTAGATGCTTGGGGCTGGTGCACTGGGATGACCCAGAGGGATGGTACGGGGAGGAGGAGGGAGGGGAGTTCAGGATGGGGAACACGTGTATACCTGTGGCAGATTCATGTTGATGTATGGCAAAACCAACAAAATATTGTAAAGTAATTAACCTCCAATTAAAATAAATAAACTTATATAAAAAAAGAGAAAAAATAATTTAAAAAATAAAGTGAGCCCATAAAAACATAGGGTGTTACTGGGAATCAGGATTTCCACAGGAGGAAAAGAGAAATAAAAGTACATAATACAAGAAGAAAAAAACTTTCAATACTATATAATGCAAGAAAAAAACTTGCAAAAGTATATAATGCAAGAAGAGAAAGAACTCTGTCTGTGCTACTGTCTTTGAACTGTGAGTATTAGTACAAATTCATGCTTTCTAAAAACATGTATTTCCTTTTTCTTAGGAAATACACAGTAAAGTGTTTGGGAGTTTCATATTGTTTACAACCTGCTTTCAGATGATGAAAGAAGAAGGAAGTGTTCATAATACTAAGAGAGAAAGCAAGTATGGCAGGATGTTAACAGTTGATAAATCTAGATAAGGGGAATATAGCTTATCGCAATACTGATCTTTTAACTTTTCCGTGGTTTGCTAATACTTTAAAAATACTGACAGTGGGTTGATAAGTACACTTGTATATCTACAGAATATCTTAGAAGGACCCATAAGGAAGTGGTGGTATTGGCTACCTATGAAGTATCTCTAAAATTTACTGCCAACTTCTATGTCTTTTTCACCAATCCCACACTACCATTTAGATTTCTACTATTTAGATTACTACTATTTAACAGTAGTAAACTATGGTAGCTATTTGGTCTCATTTGCTTAGCAAACTTTCCCACCTGATAGCCACTTTGACCACTTATTTATTCCTTTACTTCTTATAAGATGAGAAATGGCCACTGGAAATCAGTGGTGACCTTAGAAAGAGCTGTTTTGGCAAAGCGGTAGAGCCTGACTGCAGTGGGTTCAAGAGACAATGGAAAAAGAGAAACTGGAGTCAGTGAGCATAGAAATTTTCTAAAAAAGAATTCTGCTGTAAAATAAAAGAGAGAAATGTGGTGGCAGTTAGAAGGGAAGTAACATTTGAAGTGGGTTTAGGGTTTTTCTTTTTTCTTTTTTTTTTTTTTTTTCACTTTAGATAGGAGAAGCAACTACATGGAGGGAGGGAAATGATGATTCAAGGAACAGAAGGAAGAAGAGTTTGAGCAATATTCTTAAATAAAGAAGGAGGACCCTTAAGCACACATGGAAGTGATCGGCTCTCTCATTCCCACCAACAGAAGAGAAGCAAATACGCTGGTACACGGACGGGCAAAGAAGGTAGTAGGAGACTGTGGCAGTTCTCTTCTGAGTCAAAGGATTCAGGAAGAGGTGCTGGAGGTTTGAAGAGAGAAGAAACTTCACAAAAACAACCATCAGAGTGAGAGGACCAGGGGCATATGATCAGCTGGGTAATACTTAATCAAAGGTCTATTTCAGGTTAGAACCATATATTTAGTGACACCAGTCAGCATGGTTGAATTTTCTTTTTTTTCAGCCACGTTCAGCTATTTGAGGGCATTCATGGAGTTGGCAGAGTTAGATTTAACAAGGCTGTGGTTGATCAAAGAGAGAATTACAAAGCAGGAGACAGACAAAGAATATTGAGGGTATGAGGCAATGGTTAGAGACTGTCCATGTAATGTAAACTCGATAAGGGGAAAGTGATAACACAAAGGGGATGAGGGACAAGGAAAAGATGATAGAATCTCAGCAGGGCTGAAGGTGCCACTGGATCACTAAATAGAGTGAGCCAGTAAGACAGAAGGTGATGGTCAGAGTGGGATGTTTGAAACTGAGATTATGTAATTAGTAACGACTAGATTGAGGCTTATGACTGGGAAAGCAAATGGCTAAGACAGGGTGGAAGGTGGAGAGGAGACTCAGGAAATGAGAGGTCAAGGTGTTTGAAGGATCTTCTCTGAGAAGGCTTCCCTGGTGGCTCAGACAGTAAAGCCTGCAATGAGGGAGACTGGGGTTCGATCCCCTGGAGAAGGGAATGGCAACCACTCCAGTACTCTTGCCTGGACAATCCCATGGACAGAGAAGCCTGGTAGGTTACAGTCCACAGGGTCGCAAAGAGTCAGACACAACTGAACAACTTCACTTTTTTTTCTTTCTTTCTTTCTTTCTCTGAGAATACTGAAATCAGCCACGAATCTTGATGGAAGGAGTGTTAAGTAAGTGACAATAAGTTAAGAACTAAATATTTTCAAAAATTGAGGGAGAGTGAACCAGAAATCAGAAGATGACTATAACAGGGACCGGTAGAGGAGAGCATGTGGGACAATGTGAAACTTAAGCCTGGATGTGGATTTTTTTAGGGAAGATGAACAGTGAATGATCAAAAAGCAGCAGTGAAGAATAAGAAAGACAGCTAATCCACCTTCAGAGACCCTAATGGTGTAAAGGTTTTGAGAATGAAAACAGCAACCATTCAGTAAGACTTCAGGGGAAAAGTGTGATCAGGGGTGTCAGGTATTGGTCAACACAGGAAGGCAAAGAAAACTTTTACAGAAGACGCTGAAGTTATCAAAGAAACCACAGTGGCAGAACAAAGCTTCTGATCTTGGTACATAGATCTTATACGTGGTCAAAAAAAAAAAAGTGGCTTTTGCGCAAATGTAAGAAAAAGGAGGAGAGAGTAAGGGAGGTAGGAAGGAAAGAGAAGAGGAAAGATATACAAATGACGAACACAATTTAAGAAAAATGCTCCACATCACATGTTACCAGGGAACTACAAACTAAAAGAATGAGACACCACCACACATCTATGAGAATAGCTAAAATCTGAAACACTGGCAACAACCAAGTGTCAGCAAGGACTGGAGCAACAGGAATATCCGTTCACTACTGGCAGGAATGCAAAACGGCATAACCACTTTGGAAGACCAGTTGAAAGGTTCTTACAAAACTGGACATATTCTTACTGTGTGATCCAGTCATCATGCTCCTTGGTATTTATCCAAATGATAACGAAAATGTATGTCCACATAAAAAGCTGTGCGTGGGAGCTCCCTGGTCTGGTGGTAGGAATCGGCACTTTCATAGCCATGGCCTGGGTTCAATCCCTAGTGAGGGAACTGAGATCCCACAAGCTCCACAGCACAGCAAAAAAAAAAAGCTGCACATAAATATTTATAGCAGGTTTATATATAACTGCCAACGTTTGAAAGCAACCAAACTGTTTTTCAGCAGGTAAATGGATAAACAAACTGTGTGCCTTGAACCAAATCGTGTCCCCCCAAAATTTATAAGCTGAAGCCCCCGATATGACTGCATCCAGAGGTAGGATGGTATTTAGGAGGTACTCAAGCTTAAATGAGGTTACACGTGTGGGGTCCTAATCTGCTAGAACTGTGGCCTCATAAAACTAAGAGCTAGATCTACCTACCTACCTCTCTCTCCCCTTCCTTCCCCTTCCACCCCTCTACCTTGTGAGGACACAGCAAAAAGATGGCTGTCTGTAAGTCAGGAAGAGAAGTCTCACCAGAATCTGACCATGCTGGCACCTGAAGTTGGACTTTGGCCTCCAGAACTGTCAGAAAATAAATTTGTATTGTTTAAGCTACCTAGGTATTTTGTTATGGGAGCCCAAAAGACACTGTGGTACATCTATATAATGGAATACTATTCAGTGCTGAAAAGAAATGAGCTATCCAGCCACTAAAAGACAGAGGGATCTTAAATGCATTTTGCTAAATGAAAGAAGCCAATTTGAAAATGCTACATACTGTATCATTCCAATAATATGACATTCTGAAAAAGGCAAAACTAGGAGACAGTGGAAAGATCAGTGGTTGTAGAGGGCTTTGGAGGAAGGAGGCAGAGATAAATAACTGGAGCACAGGGAATTTTTTTAGGGCAGCATAACTACTTCATATGATACTATAATGGTAGATACTGACATTATGCATTTGTCAAAACCCACAGAATGAACATGGAGAAAGCAAGGGAGTTTCAGAAAAACGTCTGCTTCACTGACTATGCGAAAGCCTTTGACTGCGTGGATCACAACTGTGGAAAATTCTTAAAGAGATGGGAATACCAGACACCTAACCTGCCTCCTGAGAAATCTGTATATAGGTCAAAAAGCAACAGTTATAACTGGACATGGAACAACCAACTAGTTCAAAATTGAGAAAGGAGTGTAAGGCTGTATATTGTCATCCTGCTTATTTAACTTCCATGCAGAATACATCATGGGAAATGTCAGGCTGGATGAATCACAAGTTGGAATCAAGATTCCCAGGAAAAATATCAACAACTTCAGATATGCATATGACACCAATGGCAGAAAGTGAAGAAGAACTAAAGAGCCTCTTAATGAGGATTAAAGAGGAGAATGAAAAAGCTGGCTTGAAACTCAACATTAAAAAAACTAAGATCATGGTATCCGATCCCATCATTTCATGGCAAATAGAAGGGCATAAAGAGGAAGTAACGATAGATTTCCTTTTCTTGGGCTCCAAAATCATTACAGATGGCAGCTGCAGCCATGAAAGTAAAGCCGCTTGTTCCTTGGAAGGAAACCTATAACAACCAAGACGGTGTATTAAAAAGCAGAGACATCACTTTGCCAACAAAAATCCATAAAGTCAAAGCTATGGTTTTTCTAGCAGTCACATATGGATGTGTGAGGTGGGTCATAAAGAAGGCTGAGCACCAAAAAAATTGATGATTTTGAATTACGGTGCTGGAGAAGACTCTTGAGAGTTCCTTGGACTGCAAGGAGATCAAACCAGTCAATCCTAAAGGAAATGAACCCTGAATATTCATTGGAAGGACTGCTGCTGAAGCTGAACCTCTGATATTTTGGCCACCTGATATGAAAAGCCAACTCACTGGAAAGACCCTGATGCTTGGAAAGATTGAAGGCAAAAGGAAAAGTGGGTGGCAGAGCATGAGATGGTTAGAGAGCATCACTGACTCAATGGACATGGATATGAGCAAACTCTGATGCCGTGCAGGACAGAGGAATCTGGCATGCTATAGTCCATGGTGCTGCAAAGAGTTGGATATGACTTAGCAACTCAAAAACAACAACAACAAAACAAAACACAGAATGAACAGATGAATCTTAATATATAACTATGGACTTTAGTTAATGATAATGTATCAATAATGGCCCATGAACTGTACCAAATATACTCCATTAACGCAAGACGCTACCAATAAGGGAAACTTGGGGGTGGGGAAACTCTGTACTAACACCTCAATTATTCTGTAAATCTAAAACTGTACTAAAAATAAGCTCTATCAAGTATTTAAAAATAATTACATTGAAGAAGAATTTCAGCATCCATAAATGAATCTGTTCTGGAGCGGGGCCATGCTCAGTTGATACTGCCCATGGCTGCTTTCATACTGCAACTGGCAGAACTGAGGAGCTGGGACAGAGACCGCATGACCACAAAAACCCAAAATATTTCCCATCTAGACCTGTACAGAAAACACTGACAGGGCCCCTCTAAACTTCATTACCCAACATAAAAGGAATATGCGCATCTTGTCACAGGCTGTTCTGAGTAAGCATTTTTAATTATTTAAAGTTGTTAGAATCACAAGTTCTAATTACATGATCTGATTTTAAAATTTTAACTGGCTAGCTTGGCTTAGAAAATGTTTGTGCCCTCTAGTGGGAATGATTGGGAGAAGGCAATGGCACCACACTCCAGTACTCTTGCCTGGAAAATCTCATGGACAGAGAAGCCTGATGGGGTCGCTAAGAGTGGGACACGACTGAGCGACTTCACTTTCACTTTTCAGTTTCATGCATTCGAGAAGGAAATGGCAACCCAATCCAGTGTTCTTGCCTGGAGAATCCCAGGGATGGGGAAGCCTGGTGGGCTGCCGTCTATGGGGTTGCACAGAGTCAGACACGACTGAAGCAACTTAGCAGCAGCAGCAGCTTGTAATATAGAAAAAAAAAAAAAAAAATCAAATCAGTGAAGTACCTGAACACCCAAAATGGCAACTCCCAGAAAAAGAACCCACAATGCTAGCAGAAAGTAACCTTTCACTCCAGCGCCTGCAAAACCTATACTACTTACTGAACACCTGAGGAATCAGAAGTAAAATGTTCTATTAGGAGAAATTTAACAGTGTCAAAAGAGAAGCTTGGAAAACCATGGGAAACGGCATATTCAGGGAGGGGCAGGGCAAGACACCCGAGCTGAGTCAGTGCACCTACTACAAAGAACTGAATGAGCTGTTAAAGAACATTAAGAGTAGGAGTCAACAGATAAAATTAGTCAAGAAAATGCAGCCTGAGTATCAGAAGACATAATAATGCTTTCAGGAAGTATACCACAGTTATAGTTTAAGAAACATCATGATCATATAATAGTTGACAAGCTGAGAAAATAGATCCTAACTATCCAATATACTAGATTCATTAATAACTGGGGGTATCTTGGTAACAATCAAATGTGCAGAAATAATTTAGGAAAGCAATATAAAATAGTGACTAAGTTAACAGGCTTTGGAGGTAGACAAACAAGAGTTCTTATCCTGCTTCTGACACTCACTAGCTACAAGATTCTGAACATTCATTTTCTCTCAGCTTCAGTTTCCTTATCTGTGCATCTAAGAGCTTAGCAGAGCACCTCACACAAAATGTTTAATAAATGACAATTGTTCCTATTATAATAGGAATATATTTTCCAAAGCCAAATATATTTTCCCAAGCCAAATACAGTAGGCTTATACTGTATAAGATTTTACTAGGCTTATACCACTTACACTACAAGTACACTCTTATAAGAGACAGTCTAGTTTTTCCAACAACTCAGAAAATCTACCCAAGGATTGAAATAAATCTCTAACAGTATATAATTTAAGAGAAGTTCTGCCCTTGGAAAATCAAATGAGAACTTCAGTTCAACAAAGAGAATTGAGATTACACTCTTGCTACTGACAATGATGGTCCAATGAAAAGATGGTCAGTCTATATTTCCTCCAAATTTTAAAGGTGATGAATGGTGTAGGTTTTAGGTTTGCTAAAGGACTCATTCAGGGAAGTATACAACCCCAAATTCACACTGAAGCTCAAGAACAGTGTAAATACTACTCTGCTAAGGTAAGAATATTACTATCCTTATAAGATAAGGACAAGTTTCTTTAAACAAACTGGATGATAAAGCTTCTCTACTCTTATTTCAACTACATTCCATTCCTACTCTTCCTGCCACAAAGCCAAACAAAATATCCGTAACAAGCAAATTCGGAATTGTATCCGGAAAGCAATCAGGATTATACCATTTATAAGCGTTAGGTGTAGATGAACAGCAACCTGAGGTCAGGTGCTAGGGTGCTTTGCTTCTCTGCCAATATGGACATCAGCCTCGATCAATAGTGAAAGCTCAGGTTTGTCTTCTTTCAGACACACCAAAAGTGTACACACACGCACAAACATTCCACGGCAAGCATCGCCCACATCGCACACTCTGAGAAAAAACCCTGCAGCCTTTTTGGCGGTCACGGCCATCCTGCCCTAAGCTTCCTAATGACGCATTCGCCGCACCAAATCATCACCTGGTACTTTCCCAGAGGAAACAGCCAAACACGACAGTAATTCCAGTCAGGCAGAATTTTACACTCTTGTCGCCAGGACAGACACCGACAGGTTCTGCTATACTCTGCTAGGACCACGGACGGAAGCGCTGAGTGCTCGCTTCCCCGCCAGGATTCGTCCACACCTGTCACCGAGAGGGCGCGGAAGCCGGGAGGAAGAAACCTGGAGCCACCCCTGACCCAGTCTCAGACCCCACTCACCCCAGTCTTCATCCGGCCGGTGAGGGAGTCCGGGACTAAAAGGTGACTCCATGGTGCCGGCAGCGCCAGCCGGCTCCCCCGAAACACACGTTCCCCTGCCCAGTATCTCGGTGACTAGTCCTGGGACGGCGGCGGCGAGCGGACAAAATACTCCGTAACGCTGACGCGACGGTGGCCGAACGGAGACAAACCGCTTCTGCCGCACGAGGGACGGCAGAGCCTGAGCTAGTTTTAGACAAATCGCTGAGCAAGTTTTTGTCCCTTTTGGAATTTTCGGCATTTTCTGTTCTGCTGTTTTAAGGAAAAAAGAAAGACGCAAACACTACGTCGGTTAAATAAAATATATGGATAATATTTTGAGAAAGGGGAAAAACCCATTCTGAACATCGTCTCCTTTCATTCCACAGTGGAGATGTATCAAAACAAAATTTAGAGACAAAGAAAGTAAATCTGGTTTAATTTTAATAACTCACTATGAGTGTAAAAATTCTCCGTATACACAAATGTGTGGAAGAAAAACACACAACGACTTTTCCACATTCGTTAGCGCTTCCCCTCTACTGGCACAGCATCGGAGGTAAGCAAAAATACTATGAATCGTACTTCTAGAAAGCCTACTTTTATTTACGCAAGTTTAAACACAATAAATATAAAAGATGAACTTTCCAAAACTAAAAATCAGCTCGCCGCCTTAAATATACATTTCCAAAGCACAGCACCTGGTAGAGCAGTCGAGACCTTACCCTAAGACCTGCAATTATGTAAATTCCCAATCTTTTTACTACTAAAACGTATGGATCGATTTTGTTTTAAAAAAATCCACCTACACCACAAACTCTAACTGAAACCTTGAACTGAGTTTGGTGAGAGTTTCAACACCGCTACTACTTAAAATTTCTTTTTAAAGCATCTCAGCGGTTGAGTATTTAATAAAGCCTCCACCTTAAGGACACGTATGTTCTATGCATGAGACAGGGTGCTCAGGGCTGGGGCGCTGGGGTGACCCTGAGGGACGGGACGGGGAGGGAGGTGGAGGAAGGGTCAGGATGGGGAACACATGTACACCCATGGCTGATTCATGTGAATATTATGGCAAAAGCCACCACAATATTAAAAAAAGGAAAAGAAGAACCCGTATACCTCTAGGACCAAGTGGAATCTTTCCCTCGGTTACTGAACAAAACAAGCGCTTCCCAGAATCCTCAAAACTCCTCGTGGCTGGCTGATTACTACGGATTACACAATCCGGAATATCCAGAATCGCCCTGGGACGCGAGCCCCGAAAAAAAAAAATCACAGAATTATCTTACATTAAAGGTGATTCTTTCTGTCATCGGCTAACTAATCATTTTTCATATCAGGTGAAATTTATAAGATTTTTACTCTACCCAACTGCAAATTCAAAAATTGCCACAAAAACGAAAATCACCAAGAATCTTCTATATCCACCACATACCTTAGTCTTTTTTTTTTTTTTTTAAGAAAATCGCCGTGACTTAACTCCAGCAAATTTTCGGGTTTTAATTTTTTTTTATTTTTTATTCAAGTGGAGATAATAATAATACAAAACAAACTTTGTGTGCTTACCACCAAGAATAAACAAACATAAGCAATTTCCATTTTCACTTCAGGTTTTTCATAAGAAATTAAACATTGCAGATTAAGGTGAGCTACCTTGTTTTCCTCTGCTTCTTTTCCCTTCGTCCACACAGACAACTTTCATTACGAATTTTATGGTAACCATTAGAGTCCATTTTTATGTTTAAATATGCATACAGATACATACATTTAGTGTTGTTTTGGGGTATTTTAATTTACATAAATGTTTAGCACTAGTCTTCTCCAAGTCACTTTTCTCATTCAACATTATTTTTTTATATGTTTTAACTGTTACATGGCATTTCCATAAATTTTTTCATTTCCCTACTGATGGACATTTGGACGGTTTCAACATTTTACTGTCACATAAAATATATCCTCGTATGGGTATCCTTGTGCATATATGCAAGAATGTCTTTTAAGGTACTTGCTGGCTCATGAAGTAGGAGTACCAAATATTTGCCAAATAATACCAATTTACACTATTAGCAGTGATGAATTCTCACCGCTAGATGTAATCAGACTTTTATTTTTTGCCTGTGAAGGGTGTGACTATAATTTACATTTCCCTGACAATTAAAGAGGGGGTACATCTTCTCATATTTGCCTATTCATATCTTTCATAAAATTTCCTACTGGATTTTCTTTCTCTCAGTGATGTGTACATTTAACCCATGTGTATGTAGCAAATACTTTCTCTGAGGTTGACATTTGTCTTTGTTTATGGGATTTTTGTCCTCTAGGTTTTAATTCCAATGTAGTCAGATTTATCAATCTTTTGTTAATGATCTCTGCTATTTGTATATTGCTAAGAAATCCATCCCTCTCTTGAGGGAATTTTTCTTTCCATATTTTTAGTTTCATTTTACACATACTTTAAAAAAAATTAATTCCGTTGTTGCTGCAATATAGTAACACTATTGACTTTTTACAGCAATTTTGTATTCAAGAACCTTACTGAATTATGTGCAGTCAAATGCTCAACCACGGAGCTATACCCTCCTTACTGTAAATCCTCTAGGATTTTCTGTGTAGAAAGACTTCTTGTATGTAAACATTAACATTTTAAAATCTAGTTTTTATTTAACATCATTTTAGATGAAGTGAAAGTTGCTCAGTCGTGTCCACTTCTTTGCAACCCCATGGACTATACAGTCCATGGAATTCTCTGGGCCATAGTACTAGAGTGGGTAGCCTTTCCCTTCTCCAGATCTTCCCAACCCAGGGATCCAACCCAGGTCTCCTGCATTGCAGGCAGACGCTTTACTGTCTGAGCCACCAGGGAAGTCCTTGATATGCAGTTACTCCACATTAAATTTTCTTCATCATTAGAAACATACCTAACATTAACATATTTCTTTAAGCAGATTACTTCCAGAAGTATCTTAAACATGTTCTTCTAAAAACTCAGATAACTGGGATTCCATAACAAAAATAGAAAAAAGATATTTTAGTCAGCATTTTACTGATGTCCTTTCCTTCTACATTTCCAAGAAAAACCCAGACTTATGTAGCTTTACTAATGTCCCTTAAAAGAAAATGTCAAAACACATCCAAGCAAATTTGCTTTACATTTCTAAAAATAAAAGGATGTCACTTAAATGTGACAGTTTTAAGTTGTTGGACATTATTCTGTCCATCTAGAACTGAGGAATTCATAACTAACATTCTAAAATGGAAGTGACATATGTGTAATTATGGCTGATTTGCATTTTTCTACAGCAGAAACCAACACAAGATTGTAAAGCAATTTTCCTCCAATTAAAAAATAATTTTTTTTAAAAGATGGGAAAAAAAAATCACAACTTTTAATATATATGAAATAAAGTATCAGGTTACAGAAGATTTTAATATCAAAGTATAATTTACATGATTAAAAAGTTCTGATTTCTATACAAAGTAATCTACTTAGACTGCATAAGAAGCTGACAATGTCTAATTTCTAAGTAACATCAAGTGATTTTATCTTCTCACACTGCAAATGAAATGTTAATGGCCTAAAAACTACACAATCTGCCATGGATGACAATAAGGAAGAGCAGCACATATCAGCAAGTCATCAAATGGAACAAATTCCTGTTTTTCTTGTTTGTGATCCCCAAACCGGCAGCATTCTCGTTTCATCCACTCTGCTCTTATGTATTTGAAAAGCGGGTGCTATCCATCTGCCACATGAGCACTGTTCACCATACCAGTTGAAAGAACCCAACTTGGCATTGCATTTGGGGCAGAGAAGCTAAAAGAAAACAGACGTGTTACTTTTTCTTTCACTTTTATATAAAACAATTAATTATCTTTGGTAACACAGATCATGGTAAGACATGGCTCACAGCTTCAAGGAGTTGATGATCTAATCGGTGAGATGAAATGTAATGGCAATTTATTATAATGGATAGTAGACTACAATAATTGTTAAATATGTTGTACTCTGGGTGTATAGAGAAGGAATAGATCAATTCCAGAATGAAAAGAGAAAGGTGAAGACTGAGGCATGAACAGAAGGTTTCATGACTGTGGCATATATGGTGACTTTTTTTTTTTACCTAAAGACTTAAATTGTTATTTCTAATTAGCTAGTACTAAGACTAGCGCATTTCAAGCAAACAGTAACAGTAACACGAGCATACCTGATCCACACTTTAAATACAGTCATCATAAACAAGATGAGACAGAAAAATCTTTCATTATCCACACACCATATTATATGTTTACCTTTAAACCAACTACAAAGAAAGTCTGTACATAAAACTCAGAACTAAAATTGATTACACAAATATCTACATGTTTTCAGTTTGACAAAATATACCACATTCCTCAAAACAATTAAACACAGAATTAGTGTATGATCCAGTATTCCAACTCTGGGTATATACTCAAAAGAAATAAAAGCAGGGACCCAACAGGTATTTGTATACCCATGTTCATAGCAGCATTATTCCCAATACCCAAAGGGAGGAAGCAACCCAGATATCCGTGGATAGATGAGTAGACAAACAAAATGTGGTATACACATAAAATGGAATACTATTCAGCATTAGAAAGGAAACTCTGACACACGCTCCAACATGGATGAACCTTGAGGACATTATGCCAAGTGCAATAAGCCAGCCACAAATTTACGAAGCACCTGGAAGAGTCACATTCATAAAAGCAGAGAGAAGAACAGTGGTTGCCAGGGACTGGGGAGGAAGGGGTGGGGGATTAGTGTTTAATGGGTAATTAGTTAGTGTTTAATGGATATGGCATTTCAACTGGGGAAGATGGTGGTGATGGTTGCACAATGTGAACATTCTCAATACTACTGAATTACACACTAAAAATAGTTAAAATGGTAAATTTATGACTATTTTATCATAATTTTAAAAAACCATGTTCATAATATATGTATGTCAGGCCACTTGTGCTATACACCTTCAACTTATACAATGCTGTATATCAATTATATCTCAATAAACTGAAAAAGAAATGTGTATCTCAAAGCTGAGATAAGCAACAGACTGGAGAAAACACCTGCATTATGTGAAACACTAGACTACATACACAGCTCCTAAATTCCTTAGAAAAAGACAAAACCCATGGAAATGCACCAAGGATATGAAGGAAATTTCCTGCAAAACACAGTATAAATGCCTGCTAAGTAGATAAACATGTTGGTCTCAGCAGTAGTCATAGAGATTCAAATTAAGACACCTTAGGATTAATGAATTTTTTTCATCTCATAGACAGATAAAACCTTACTGATTTTATAATATCCATATGCCAAAGGTATGGGGAAATGAGTACATGCATTCAACGTCAGTGAAAGGCAAATTTGTGTGGGCATTGTTAAGGTCAGCCCAGAATATTAGTAATATTTTAAAATGTACACTCTTCAACCAGGAATTCCATTTTTAGGTATATATTCTATAAGAAAATAAATTTACAAATAAGTATGCACAAATGTGACCTAGAATATTTCACACAAAAAATAAATAAATAAATGCCTTTATCTTGGGTGATTTCCAGATTAAATAAAAGCAGCAAGGGAATTCCCTGGGCATCCAATGGTTAAGACTCCATGCTTTCACTGCTGAGGGCCAGGGTTCAATCCCTGGTCAGCAAACCAGGATCCCACAAGCCACAAGGGGCAACCAAGACAAATAAAAACAGCAAGGCAAAAACATAAGCCACAAAAGAAAAAACAGATAAAGTGGACTTCAACAAACAGTATCAAGAGTAGGAAGTAACTGCTGTACAAGGTTTATTTGGTAGCGATAAAAATGGTGACAGATTCTAAAACCTGTAAACATACTAAAACCCACTGAACTGTACACTTTCCATGGGTGAATTATATGGCAGGTGAATTGTATCTCAATAAAGCAGCAGCATCTGAAAACATGGGTTTGAATATAGGGTACCTCCTTCTAGGCAAGACATTAACTAATGTAGGTTAAGTTTCCTCATATATAAAATGTAAATATATATCTATTCTATTTTATAAAATTATTGTATTCTTCAAATGAAATACAGTGAGAGTTTCATAAAAACTCACTATACAAACTTAGATAATCTTTAAACATCTTTACATCTTAAGATTAAGAATATCTTTACATTAATATCAAGTAAACCTAAAAGAGTTGTAGCTGTCACAGGATGCTCATATGAGCTGCATTCTTTAGAATTAGTAAGAAATGAAAAAGAATCTCGTAACAAACATATAAAACTAAAAGAATCAAGAAAACAGAGATACATAGAGCCAAAGGAGAAAAAAGGAAGATTAAGAAGAAATTTTAAATCTGATTTTAAAATCCATGATTTTCCCTACTTCTTACAAAGCTCAAGTTTTGCTAAATATATTCTAATCTGTCTTAATTTGAAAAAATATAAACAATAGCCTTAAAAGGAATTAACCAAAAGCCTCAACCAAAAAATGGATCATTATTTCAGATCACTTGGTTTTTTAACTAATTTATCTTTGATAGAATCTTGCCTATACTACAAAGATACAATCTTTAGAAAGAAAGCAGTTAAGATGGAGTAAAACATTAGAGTATGGTTTAAAATGAAAGAAGGAACAAAATACAGATGACATAATAAAACTAAAGAAAGTAAAATGTGTTCTCACCTGTCCATCCATCACTCCCAACAAAGTGGGTTCCATCCACTGTACAGGTTCAATGAAGTAAGATGTACACTGAGCCTGACTCCCTGTGGAAAGTATGGGGGGTGCCGTCATCCTCTTGTGGGCAAAGGCTGTAGGACCACTTCCTTCATTATGATCCAAAATGCTAGAACTTCTAAATAAACATCGCCTGCAACCCCCAAACAAACAAAAATATTAATGATTTCCAAAAGGATGGAAAAATAGATTAAAAGTGCAGTATTTCTTAGAGGAAAAATTAATGTAACAATGACTATGTTGTTTTAATTTTTGATAACCTCTACAAGTAACCAGAGAACTTTTCAGAATTCATATTCTTCTTGAAACCAGATCTGCATATGAAATTTCTGTATTATTCCATTAAACAAATTCTTCCTACAAGATTTTAAGAAACTGAAACTTTCAGTACTTTTCTACTGAGACAAAGTAAAACCTCCAGAGGATACAAAATATTTTACCTGCACTTTCTACATTTGTAGAGACCCCCATCTTTCAATCCTTGTGAAATGGCAGATGGGTCAACAGCAAAGAGTTCTTGAGGTAAGTTCTGCAATTCTATGTAACATAAAATGTACCCATTTGTCAAAATCAACTCTGCACTTTCAGACAAAATTCAGTTTGTGTCAAATTGAGGCAAGTTGCTCAGTGGTAAAGAATCCACATGCCAATACAGAAGACACAGGGTCGATCCGTAGGTTGGGAAGACCCCCGGGAGAAGGAAATGGCAACCCACTCCAGTATTCTTGCCTGGGAAATGCCATGGACAGAAGAGCCAGTCCTGGGGTCACACGACAGTCAGACACAACTTAGCAACTAAACAACAGAATGCTAATCTCAGAAATTAAAAAAAATCTCCCGTGTTGAGAAATGAGGACGAGGTGGAAGAACACAGCGATGCAGCCCTTGGCATCCAGGCAGAGACTGCCTGACTTCAGACTCGAGCCAGCCATTTACAAACCATGTGACCCTGAACAAGCTATTTCTTGCTAAACCATGGTTTCAAAACGAAATAAAAGTACCTGCTTCAAAAGTGAAATAACGCACCTGAAGCATCTGGTGTCAGAGTAAACTACATCTAGAAAGGACTGAATGTGCTGTGCTTTGTTGCTCATCTGTGTCTGGCTCTTTGCAACCCCATGGACTATATAGCCCACCAGGCTCCTTAGTCCATGGGATTTCCCAAAGCAAGAATACTGCAGTAGGTTGTGATGACCTCCTCCAGGGGATCTTCCCAACCCAGGGATGGAATCCAGGTCTTCTGCATTGCGGGCGGATCCTTTACCCAGGCTGAGCCCAAAAAGGACTGAACACATACTGCCAATTATTACTTACCTGGATACTTCTCTGTAACCTTTTGTAAACGATATTGTTTATAAACTGCACTGGAGGTATCTACTTCACAGCCCATTGCCTGGTATAATTTCAGTTGCCACTCAAACCCCTCATTCATCCTGCAAGGGCAAACAGATACAGAGTTAAATTTTCTTTAAATAAATAAAACTGCATCACAAAAGCAGAATTATTACTGTAACAAGTAACTCACTTGGCCTCTGGCTTGACAGTCTTAAGGTTTTCATAGGCTTTTTCAAAGGTAAGCTGGTCAGTCTTCATCATAAAAGCAGTTATTACAGTCACACTTCGACTGACCCCTGCATGACTGAAAAAGAAACCTTTAAAATATCAAACAGCAACAATTACCAAAAAAAAAAAAAACCCACCCCCTATAAATGGTAAAGTTTGGGTCCACTTCTTGTCTGCTGCTTCTACTCAAGTAAATCCTTTGCCTCTGAAATACTACTGCGTACAAAAGAAGTATTCCTTTATTTCCTTATTCATTTTTAATTCTGAACCATGTGAATGCATTACCTACTGAAAAATAATTACACTAATTTTTTAACATCTTATAATGGCTTCAGAACAAATCTAAACTCTTTTGCTCTTGGTTTTAAAGGCCCTGGAGATCTGGTCCCAAACTTCTATTTTATCACTATCTTATGCTGTTTATGTAATATTTATAACAAGGCTGGCTGTAAAATTGCTGACTCAGTAAGCGTAAACTGTTGTAATTAAGTCTTTTTGCCACTGCTACGTCCTAATCAGCTTTTCTCTCCCCAAATCTCCCCTACATCGGCCACGCCTGCCTCAAACAAAAACAATGAAAATAGCCTGTTTTCCCTCTGAAGTTTGAATAGCCTGAACCTCTATTAATCTCTCTTACTACACACCTCGCATCCTAGTCTGCTTTCCTCAGTAGCTGTCTGGCTACTCGAGAAGAGATTTCAACTCTTCAGATGTAGAGACTGAGTCATTTATCTGAAGATTCCTCCTACCCTCGAAAACTCAGCGGCTGCACAATGAACCAACACAACCAAAATGAATGAAAAGCCTGCGCGTCGTCCGGGGACCGTGTCCTGCCCACTCCTCTCTCGGACATAAGCCTACGCAAGAGGGAGCTGGAGGTCCCAGCGGTCCGACAGCCCTCTGGTCCTCTTCTGGGCCCTGGGAGGAAAGGGGTGAGCTGGGCCAGGGTAGAAGCGTGGCGGGGTTGCTCTCCCCGCGGACGCGGCCACTCACCAGTGCACCAGCACCGCGCGGCCCTCAGCGCGAGCCTGGGCAATGAAGGCCACACAGCGGTCCAGATGGCTGAGCAGGTCGGCCTCGGGTCTGTCCAGCGCCGGCACGAAGAGACTGCGTAGACCCTCGACCCCAGCCCCCGTTTTGAAGTTAGGCTCCTCCGAGTCCACCGTCAGCACTGCCGTGACGCCCGCCTCCCTCAGGTGGTCTGGCTCCGCGACGGCCGCGGCTCCACCCAAGAACAGCCCCGACGCACTTCCAGCATGTGCCCGGCAGCGCTGGCCCGGCTCTGGCTGCTGATCTGGCGCTCGCAGCCACGGCTCCCGTCCTGCGCCTCCAACATGGCGGCGCCCGGAGGCCGGGCTGCGGCGGGCCCTACCACCGAGTAGGCAATCGGCTAGAACGTCCTTATCGCAGGCGCAGCCGCTCTGCGTTGCGCCGCTCCTGCCCCGGAGGATTTGGTCGACCGCGGGAATGCGGATTTACTGGGAAAGGTGACGTGACTTCGGCCTGGGCGGAGCTAAACCCCATTCGCGGCGGCTTCCGAACGCTAACGCAAGGGTTTCTCAGGCTCTTAGTGCTGAGATTTTACTAGATTTGTGCAGAAGCAGAAAATGGATTCAAGTTGAAATGATGGTCCCACCAACTGAATCAGTACCATAATCTTATACATATGAAATACAACACTTTTACAGTACGTATGAAAGCATTTGTTTGTAGTGCTCTTGTGACTTTTTTTTTCTTTTTGCCCCCCTCTTTTTTATTGGTATGTGACTTCTTGTTGTTGTTTATTATTCTGTATATTTGAAAATATTGATCCCATGGATTTGTGCCAGTGCACTCAAAGACCACCAAGAATCCAAGTGTAGTTTTAAATACATTGAGTTTTTTTACTCAATCATGAACTGCATAATTTTGGGAAATGCAGGTCTTAAGAGAATGTTCACTTCAGTTCACTTCAGTCGCTCAGTCATGTCCAACTCTTTGCGACCCCATGAATTGCAGCACACCAGGCCTCCCTGTCCATCACCAACTCCCGGAGTTCACTCAAACTCACGTCTATAGAGTAGGTGATGCCATCCAGCCATCTCACCCTCTGTCGTCCCTTTCTCCTGCCTCCAATCCCTCCCAGCATCAGAGTTTTTTCCAGTGAGTCAACTCTTCCCATGAGGTGGCCAAAGTACTGGCGTTTCAGGAGCTGACTGTGGCTCAGGTCATGAACTCCTTATTGCCAAATTCAGACTTAAATTGAAGAAAGTAGGGAAAACCGCTAGACCATTCAGGTATGCCCTAAATCAAATCCCTTATGATTATACAGTGGAAGTGAGAAATAGATTTAAGGGTCTAGATCTGATAGAGTGCCTGATGAACTATGGAATGAGGTTCGTGACATTGTGCAGGAGACAGGGATCAAGACCATCCCCATGGAAAAGAAATACAAAAAAGCAAAATGGCTGTCTGGGGAGGCCTTACAAATAGCTGTGAAAAGAAGAGA
>SJXQ01003938.1:7517-18599 GCA_006408695.1 Aepyceros melampus | reverse complement strand
CTCAACATTCAGAAAATGAAGATCATGGCATCCGGTCCCATCACTTCATGGGAAATAGATGGGGAAACAGTAGAAACAGTGTAGACTTTATTTTTTTGGGCTCCAAAATCACTGCAGATGGTGATTGCAGCCATGAAATTAAAAGACGCTTCCTCCTTGGAAGAAAAGTTATGACCAACCTAGATAGTATATTCAAAAGCAGAGACATTACTTTGCCGACTAAGGTCCGTCTAGTCAAGGCTATGGTTTTTCCTGTGGTCATGTATGGATGTGAGAGTTGGACTGTGAAGAAGGTTGAGCACAGAAGAATTGATGCTTTTGAAGTGTGGTGTTAGAGAAGACTCTTGAGAGTCCTTTGGACTGCAAGGAGTTCCAATCAGTCCATTCTGAAGGAGATCAGCCCTGGGATTTCTTTGGAAGGAATGATGCTAAAGCTGAGGCTCCAGTACTTTGGCCACCTCATGCGAAGAGTTGACTCATTGGAAAAGACCCTGATGCTGGGAGGGATTGGGGCAGGAGGAGAAGGGGACGACCGAGGATGAGATGGCTGGATGGCATCACGGACTCAATGGACGTGAGTCTGAGTGAACTCCGGGAGTTGGTGATGGACAGGGAGGCCTGGCATGCTGTGATTCATGGGGTCGCAAAGAGTCGGACACGACTGAGCGACTGAACTAAACTGAACTGAACTGGACAGCACCACAAGGCTGGTGGCCCCCAACTGTGTACTCTATCAACCTCACATCTCAACAATCAAAGTCATCAATAGGTTGGATTATAAAGGCTGGTAGTGGTTTAGTCACTAAGTCACGTCTGACTCTTGTGACCCCATGGACTACAGCCTGCCAGTATCCTCTGTCCATGGGATTCTCCAGGCAAGAATACTGGAGTGGGTTGCCATTTCTTTCTCCAGGGGATCTTCCCAACCCAGGGATAGAACCCAGGTCTCCTGCATTGTGGGCAGATTCTTTCCTGACTGAGCTATAAAGGCTTGTGACATCTCTCAAATGCCTTACTTAAAATGCACAAGCTGCTTTGAACGTTTTCTACTTCCCTTTTATTAGCATAATAGCAGAGATTAGTTTATTAGTGAGTTAATCTGATAGCTCAGTGCCCAAGGGAATAACATATAGGACAGGTTAATTTCAGAGTATGACAGACTATGAGAGTGATGAACAGAGGGAAACAGAAGGCAGAATAAAGTGTTGCAGTCTGAGGCTTCTGAGTGCTGCGAAGGGCAAAGTTCTATCTAGAGTGCAAATCTAAACTCTTTCAAGTTTTGATGTAATGAAAGATTTTGCACTATAATTTGCTTACAGTTTGAGAAACATAAACATGTGTATATATACAGATACCCTTACCCTATTACCAAGCCAAGAAAAGGCATCTATAATTGTCTCTTTCTGTGGCAGTCAGATGTGTATGCAACTTTAGCTCATTCTTTCTGGGATGTTAATTGTGTGCCCTGATTCTGGGGCAACAGGCTGTCTGATATTTAAACTAAGGAAAACCCTATCGCAGCTGAAGCACTGACCTCCAGCTCTGCTATCTCCTCTTCCAGCACCATCCTAAGGTTACTGACTCTTTTCACTTAGCAGAAAGGATCGCCCTGGGTGGCCTACTTCTGATGAAGGTCAACTACTTTTTGGCATCAGTAGAATATTCTCATTTGTGACTAATTCCCTAATAAGGTCAACAAATTCAGGGTGAAGAAGCGAGTGTTGAAAGCCCAGGAAAACGGACCAGAAGAGATGTTCTGTAGCTTCTGAAAGTTCTCCTTATGCAGAGTTTATCAGGCTTTGCACTACCTACTGTGATTTCAGAGGCACCGAGTCGGCCTTCCCTGGTCTACTGAAATGCTCCAGAGAGAAGCTGGAGATAAAGTGGAGAACAGAGCGGGAACCAATGCACAGAAAGTAGAGGCTCGGGGCCGCACAGGCAAACACTGCCTGGAGGAGTCCTGCTAACCAGCCCCCCCACAATGGAAAGCAACTACAGCCCGTTTCTCTGAAAGGCCAGCCTGGGCTTTGTCAGTGACAACAAATTCTTAGTGAATTTCCATCTCATTGACCCAGGGGGCCTCAAGCTCTGAGATCAACAACTTAGTAACAAAGCTGGTGCCAGACAGTGCTGCATAGAAGGCTGAATTCCAACTGAGATGAAACATGTAAGGAAGCTTTTTTGATAACTCCTGGTCCTGTTTACTCTCTGTCATTGAGGGATATATGATGATCCCTCAGAAGTCTTGAGTGTTATTCAACCACCAGGGAAGAGACTACACAGCATTTGAAGTTAGAAGTGTTTGCTCTTCTTGTCCCAGTGCATCAGCCTCTTGCCAAAAGGATCCTAGTTAATAAACATTGTTGAGAAGGTAAGCCTGGAAAGCCGTGATGTGGCTGCATCAATACCATCTTTCTCCTTTGGGAGCCTGAGGGTTTTTTTCTGTTGTAAGGATACTCTTAGTTCAGGGTTAGTCTAGTTGCCTTGGACCTCAGTTTTCAATTCCCTGAGATGTTCCAGGATGAGAGAGCAGATCAGCCAGCGAAGTTCCTCTGGAAACTGATTTCAGTGTTTATTAGGCAATTCTAGATTGGTCTTTTTTTCTTAAATATGTCACTGCCAACTCTGTATTAACACGAGCAGCAGTACTAGAGGGATTTACAATAAAATCCTCTTGGGAATCACATACAATTCATAGAGAACCCAGACCCACTTTTTTTTTATTTTTAAATCTTGTGCCCCCAAATACTAATAGCAGAAGACTGTTGCAACCTATCCAACTAGCCATAGGGATTTAGTTAAAGTAAACCTGAAAGGTCTATTGCTGCACATGAAACAGGAGGGAACGGGGGCAGGGCACAATCTTTGAAAGAAGACACAGCCCGAGGACATGACAAACTGATTAGAACCAAATGGGTCCAAGATGGCAGACAAGGCAACTTCCACTAGACCTTAATCCTCAGTACTGCCCACTGCAACACATCAGCAAGCTAAATGATATAACCATAAGCGCCATGACAGTTCCAAGGCTGACCATCAGAGACCAGAAAGTGGGTGGAGGCCTACTTCCTGGAAACCTCCACCCCTTCCTCCAAATAGTCGGAATGATCCTCCCACTCATTAGCCTAAGGAATTACCCCGCCCATAAAAACTAAGGACTTACCTGGTGGCTCAGATGGTAAAGCGTCTGTCTACAATGTGGGAGACCCGAGTTCGATCTCCGGGTCAGGAAGATCCCCTGGAGAAGGAAATGGCAACCCACTCCAGTACTCTTGCCTGGAGAATCCCATTGACAGAGGAGCCTGGTAGGCTATAGTCCATGGGGTTGCAAAGAGTTGGACACGCACGACTGAGCAACTTCACTTTCACTTTAAAAACTAAACACACCACATTTCAAGGCCACTCTCGCCTTCTGAGGTGGCCCACACTGTCTGTGAGTGTGTTGTTTTCTAAATAAATCCACTTCTTAACTATCACTTTGTCTCTCACTGAATTTGTTCTGTGATGAGACATCAAGAACCTGAGCTTCATTAGTCCTGAAATCAAGTGTGTGATCTCAGTTGGAAGACTGGGTTTTGGCCATGTTCAAGTCCTGGCTTGTGGGTTCAAGTCCCAATCTGAGGTGTGCAGCTTCACAAAGAGAGGGGGAAGACAAAGAACATTCCCCACTTTCTTTGTACTCTGTACAAGTATAAGCATTATACTACATGACCTCACTTAATTCTCAACAGTTCTAGGAATTATTATTCCTTTTATGTAGGTAAGAAAACTGTCTTGGAAACATTATATAACTTTCCAAAGGTCACACAGTTCCTGGAAAAGGTAGGACTTATTAAGCAGGTCTTGTGACTCAAAAGTTCATGTTCTTTCCACTACAGAATGTTTCTTTAAAAAGTTTAACTCTTAGGGAAGATAGCACAAAATCTGCCTGGCTTAACATCATCTCCAGAATCTGGAACTAATTTTCTAATGAGTTGGCAGGAAGTAGGCTGAGAAGTGTGCCCACAAGCACAGGTGTCTCTAACAAGGATGAAGAACATGCCCCAGGAGTAACAATAAAACCCCAGAACAAAGATGGTCAGCCTCTCTGATGAGTCACAGAAGTCACATGTGGCCTATCTTCTTTCTGAGCCAGAATAAGCTCTGCATTTGGCAGCTATGTTGTTGGTGTCTTCTTCGTTTCTAGGAAATCAAGACTACACCTGCTTTTGATAACATCAACTTATTACAGGAATAATTATTTTCTTTGAAAGAATTACGTGTGTGTGGAAGAGTAGAAAGCACACCTCATTAGGATGCTAGAGATCTAGGTCCTACCCAAGAGTATGGGAAATAGTCTCACATGGAGTGTGGTTTGCAGAACTGAGAGAGATTCTTAAGTCACAGTCAAGCGCATCGGGAAAGAGTGCTGGGTAAGTCAGGGACATCTGCCGTGGGCGTGGGGATTAGGGGAGGAGTGTGCATATGCTGTACTTGTCATTCCTCTTCTAAGCCCTCTTCCTTTCTCCCCCGTTACCTTTATGCTTTTTTGCAAGTGATTCAGCATTTTAAAGCCTTTTATAGTAAACTGGAGATAATAACAATTTATCTAAAGGTAGAGTGGTTAGATGAGCTGATCTCTTCGAGTCTTTTCCAGATATAAGGTTTAAAAGTCCATTTTCCAGCATAAATCTTAGGACCAGCTTGGGCTCTAATGAGGTCAGTCGCTGGTGACTTTAACAATGGCCTGGCTTTTAAACGGGCAATCACAATTTTAAAAGAATTCTGCTCTGAGTCAAAGAGGTGAACAGTGTATCAAATCTTTCTGAAAAGCACTGAGGAAGTTTGTTGAAAGGTTAAATTATAGCCTGTGATCCCTATAGAGGATTTCTCTGAAAGGGGAATCAGAGAAAATTATTTAGAAAAATATAGGAATGTAAGGAGCATTCTAAACATCTATGCAAATTTTGAGTCTTAAGGAAGTAAAATTGTGACAAGTTAATGTCATCATAGACTTATGTTAAGAACAAACAGAGGTGATGTCTCCTTTATGTGAAATGCTCTATGAAGACCACTTCTCACTGCTTCCAATACCCACGTTCCATGCAGCAAATACAAAACAGGCTCACAATTGCTTATTACCGATCTATGGCTTACCTGGGATCACACAGAAATTTGGTTTTCTCGCCTTCTTCTCTCCAGATAAGCCACTCTCGAAAAGAAGGGTGTACAAACATACGAGTCATGTCTCTGCGCTTGATTAGGAACATTGAGAGGTTCTCCATCCTCTGCTGAAAGTCCTCCCATTCCAGCGTGCCTTCAATGCTGCCGGCATTGATGGCTTGGAAGATATGCTCATCAGTCAGTGGGTGGAGAGACGCCACTGCCACGTTCAGGAGAGGCATCACCCGGTCAAAGGAAGACTGGGTTGGGAACTTCATATTGCACTGGAGTAAATAAACCTCAGAGAGCGAAACAGGAACTACTTTGTAGCTAGAGCTCTTAACACTAGGTAGCCTTTCTCTATGAGGTCAAATGTGAGTTTCAGATACAGATAGGACCCTTGGCTGAGGGTCTTGAGATGAGAACTGAGTTTGCCAAATGTAGTATTGTCCATTTTGCCATTAAGAGAAATGTTATTCTGGATCTCTGAGCTGCTATGTATCCGGTGCAGGATGTAGGCCTGCAGGTCCTGGTCTATGGCTTCATTCTCTTCTAGTCGATCCAAAAAAATCCTATGGAAAGGCAGCAGCTTGGTAATTTCCTAAAACAGATGGAGAGAGACAGACAGAGAGATAGAAAGAGCTTCAGTTTCCCCTAACTCTTGTGAGAAACTGCAAGGTCCCTGAGTTTATTCTTAACTTCTGAGTGGCCAAAGAAAAGAGGGAAATATGACGATGTATTAGTGTCTAAGGATTAAAACATTATTAGTTGCCTAAAAGGGACACAACTTTCCCTAAAACTGAGACTTAAAATAACTTTTATGAGTCTTCATAAAGGGTATTTTAGGAGCGAATGAATGGTCAATATTCTAAATAACACTCCTGAAACAGAAAGTAGAATGCCAAAAGACTCAAATAATGTCATATGGAATTTGACTTTCTATCCCTCATTATTTTTTAAAATTATTTTAAAATTTAATTGGAGGATAACTACTTTATAATGTTGTGTTGGTTTCTGCCATACAACAATGTGAATCAGCCATAAGTATAAAATGACTTTATTTTAATTGGGGTCTTTTGGAGATGCCTCAGTCCAAAGGAAAAAAATCTTTTAACAGTGGGAAGCCTGGCACCCTGGTGATCTGCTTGGAAATTATATTGGGGGAAGGTGACAGGGCTTTGGGGTGACTCTCTTGATCTGGAATCCATCTTTTCTTATCTGCTTATATACTCTGCTCCTTTAAGTATCCATTCCCTCTCCTGCAGCAATTTCTTCTCTCCTGCTTCTCCTGGATCACACAGACATGAGACTCCATATTCCTCCCTCTAACTACTGTATCTTTGATCCCATGTTTAGCAAAAGTTAACAGAAAAGTTTTCTCTGCTTACTGTATTTCATTCCTCCCTTCCCATTCTCTCCTCCATTTGCTGCAATCAGGCTTCAATCTCATCACTTCACTGGAATGGTCCTTGTTAAGATGATCAGTCATCTGCATCTTCCCAAGTAATGGAGGTTCATTTCTCATCCTCCTCAGCCTCTCAGCAGTCTCTGACACAGGTGACCGCGTCTTGCTTCTCACGTCCCTTCCTGCAGCTTGCTTCCATAACACATTCCCCTCATTTTCCTCTCAGCACACTGGCCACTCCTACTCAGCCTCTTCTGCTGGGTCCTGTCTCATCTCTCAGTTCACCCAGGGCCCCCGTCTCCATTCTTCCTCTTATCTGGCTACCTTCACTCCCTAGAAGAGCTGGATCCCATGGTTCTAAATATAGTCTATACATGAATGATGCCTGATTTTATATTCCCAGCATGGTCATTTTTCCTGGGCTCTCTTCTTATATCTCCACTGACTCAACATTGCCACTTGGATGTTTCATAGACAAACTTACTGTGACCAAATCAGAACTATGAAAACTTACCCCCACCACAAACCTTCCCATGTCAATAAACTGTATCACCACTGACCCTACCATCAAATAGTAGGAACTATCTAGATCTTTTCCTCAAACCAGCATCTACCCAATTGCTCACCAAAACCCCACAATTCACCCTTGAACCTCTTCTCTTACTTACGGGCACATCACCCTCTTCTACTTCAAAGGATCTCCGCTGTTCTCACTCTAGTCTAAGCCACCACCTTTCACCTATACTTCTGCTTCCATTCTTGATCCCCTACATTTTATTATCTATATAGCCAGGAGCCAAAGAAATCTTTTAAAAAGGTAAATCAGATTTCATCATATTACAAGGCTCCTTGGAGAGGCCTTTTCTATCTGTTCTATGTAAAATAACTGTCATCCCCATTTATCTCTTCACTGTTATACCTGTCTTTATAGCACTGACACTGCCTAAATTTTAACATATGCTAATTTGTCTTATTATGGTGTTCCTCACTAGAAAATAAGGTTTATGAGGGCAAGGGATATTGTCCAATTTGCTCACTGTCCTATTCTCAGCTCTTAGAAATAAGCTTTTACACTTGATATACTTAACAAATGTTTGTGGAAATAATGAATGATCAATTACGAGGGTTCATTTTGAAAGATCTGTGAATTATTTCATTGTCAGAGCTAAATAAAAATAATTTTTAAAAGTTACTGGTTAATTTAGATACTTAAAATAATTGTAATATATAGTGTAACTATATGCAACCTTGTTCTGTATTTTCCAGGTCTCCTGTAAATGCATTATCATACTTTCATAATTTAAAAACTAAAAAAGAGAAAAAAAAAGGTTATGAGTTGCTGACCCTGATTTATGAAGACACTAACTTTTCAACTTTGTGAATATAGTGCTTTTCCTGTTCTTTGGCACAGCTGAAAAGTTAGTCATCTGGTCTACCAAGTCATACTTAAAACATTTTTTGAGATTGCACACGGCATAATGTAAAAATATAAGCAAAGATATTATCTCCTAAGTGTATATTTAGTAAAACTAGTCAGACCTATGTTCCTAGAAGTTTATTTTATTCATCCTTCATCTTTTAACAATCAAGCTACTGACCAATAATGGTAAATTATATAACTTTTAGTTACAAAGATGCATTTATGTTGATTCATTTTAATTTAACTCAAATTACTTTGAGATCTAAATAACGAACATCTGCAAGTTGATGGTCAGGATTAGAAGTACAGTTTCTGATCAAGGAAGGCAGATTGACCTTAATTGGTCAAGCTATAGGAAAAATACTAAGTGCCTGAGAGAGGGAAAAAGGAGGGCATTGAGGCTATTTTCTGTATGTTAACTACTGATATAAGGGTGCTGCATCAAAATAGTGGGATGGATATATAACATGTGAGATTTCATTTATTTTAAATTTCTATTATATTTAAAATTTTATTGATTTGGCTGTGCAGGTCTTCGTTCCATTACTGGGGATCTCCACCCTTTGTCGCAGCATGTGGGTCTTTGGTTATGGCAGGTGAACTCGTAGTTGCAGCATATGGGAACTAATTCCCAGACTAGGGGATTGAACCTGGGCCCCCATGAATTGGGAAGGTGGAGTCTTAGCTACTAGACCACCAGGGAAGTCCCAATGTGAGATTTTAATGTTCATCAAAAGAAGCTATGGTTTGGGGAAAAAAAGTTGAGAAACCCTGTTTCAAACCAAATGTGAATAAGTAAAGAATGGAAAATATCAACTCAGGTATACTGTGAATAGTAGAGAAGGTGGAGGCATTTCCTTTATCCTTTAGCCCACGTGTCTACAGATTCAGTTCCAACATTCCTAGTCATTCTTCCAGGCCATAAAGTGAGTGATCAGTGACTAAACAGAGAAGGTAATTAAAAAAAATTATCTCCCAAGGGTAGTAAATTTAATATAAAGCCTGAAGAGTGCTAATATTTCTTAGAAAAAGGTATATACAGAAGAAAGTCCATCTTCATGCTATGAAAAGTTGAGAAACAGAAGGAAAAACTAGAAAATCTGACTCTGCACTGAACTGGATTTTTCCTGGCATTAAATGATAGAAAATATAAAACAAAAGTCAAACAGTAAACATGTTAGAGGATCTATTTGCTTTGCTATCCTCAGGACAAAGCCTAGAAAAATGGACTTTCTTTCATGCTATTTTGAGGGACACTTTATTAAAACTTACCCAGAGCAATGGGAATGGGAATTCGAGCTAAGACAGTCAAATACTGAAAATGGTCTCTCTAGACTGTACCACTTACTCTCAAAATATTCTCTTCAGGAATTACTCTTGTTAATGCTCTAAAACATGGCAGAGATTTAGAAAAGCTCACTACTAAGGATACAAGGACCTAAACTTTTCAGTTTAAGCACTCTCCAAGGGAAATAATTTATGGATCCAAAAGGAAACAAACACATACCTGTAAACTGGTCCTAACTGTTACAATTAGCTTGAGCCAGGAAGGAAATTTTCCAATCATTTTACTCAGAAATGATACAATTGTATCCCCATAATCGGTTTGTGAAATTCTGCTTCATTTAATCCATCAATTAAGATGATGAAATCTTCATCTGGAATTTTTCTCTCTGAGATAGAAAGAAACAAATTACTAAATAATTACCAAGTAGATAATGAGCTCTTTTTGGGTCTTTGATCACGTATCTATTTGGGAGGAAAAATTTTAAACGGTCTCTCGTGTTTAGTGAATGCTCAGCACACATAATTTATTATAAAGACATGGAATAATTCGTTTAGTGAGTTCATTTTGTTTTTCACCAGGTATGAACACGTTTGTCACATAAATAATCTATAAAGCACATGTATCATCATCAACATTTCTCCCATGTTATCAGCTGTGAGGCAGTCTGAGCATTGCATGTATGAGAATCTGCACATGTAAATTCATTTTTCTCACACACTTGAAAAAGCTGGAAAAGAATATTTTTTCCACCCCTTCTGACAGTCTTAAAGAGAACAATATCATATGTTCCTCTGGGAACTGCCAAAAATAAACAGATAAATAAAAAGTTTAATCTGAAGTCTAAAGCAGAATATAGGACTATATGTGAATATGCAGTGGGATGGAAAAGATGAAGGGACAGAGAAAAGGAATCCCAGCCAATAGACAGACCTATAGTAGGCAGGTTGGATTCTGAGATCTTACAGAACTAGCAGCTTCCTAGACGACATCTGAAGCAGCTTCAATGAGACCAGACCCTCACGTGATTTTCCCAGGGGAGGAGTCAGGTAGGAAAGACAAATATCTGCCACTTTTGTTTCCTTTGGAATACCAGACCACCTGACCTGCCTCTTGAGAAATCTGTATGCGGGTCAGGAAGCAACAGTTAGAACTGGACATGAAACAACAGACTGCTTCCAAATAGGAAAAGGAGTACGTCAAGGCTGTATATTGTCACCCTGCTTATTTAACTTCTATGCAGAGTACATCATGAGAAACGCTGGACTGGAAGAAACACAAGCTGGAATCAAGATTGCCGGGAGAAATGTCAATAACCTCAGATATGCAGATTACACTACCTTATGGCAGAAAGTGAACAGGAGCTAAAAAGCCTCTTGATGAAAGTGAAAGAGGAGAATGAAAAAGTTGGCTTAAAGCTCAACATTCAGAAAACGAAGATCATGGCATCCGGTCCCATCACTTCATGGGAAATAGATGGGGAAACAGTAGAAACAATGTAGACTTTATTTTTTGGGGCTCCAAAACCACTGCAGATGGTGACTGCAGCCATGAAATTAAAAGATGCTTACTCCTTGGAAGAAAAGTTATGACCAACCTAGATAGTATATTCAAAAGCAGAGACATTACTTTGCCGACTAAGGTCCGTCTAGTCAAGGCTATGGTTTTTCCTGTGGTCATGTATGGATGTGAGAGTTGGACTGTGAAGAAGGTTGAGCGCAGAAGAATTGATGCTTTTGAAGTGTGGTGTTGGAGAAGACTCTTGAGAGTCCCTTGGACTGCAAGGAGATCCAACCAGTCCATTCTGAAGGAGATCAGCCCTGGGATTTC
>SJXQ01003937.1:162596-238295 GCA_006408695.1 Aepyceros melampus | reverse complement strand
GGAGGTGGGGGTCGGGATTGGGAGTTCATGTACACTCGTGGCTGATCCATGTCGATGTGTAGCAAAACAAATACAGTATTGTAAAGCAAAACAAACTAAAAAAATAAAAATTTATTAAAAAAAAAAAAGTACAGTGTTAAAAAGCGATTCTTGTCTTTTTCCTGATCTCAAGGGAAACATGTTTTTTCACCATTAAGCAAAATATTAGCTGTGGATTTTCATCACTGTCCTTTATCAAGTTGAAGAAATTCCTTTCCACTCCCAATTTTGAGTGTTTTGTATCATGTAAGGGTGTTGGATTTTGTCAAATGCTTTTATCTCCATCAGCTGAGATGTTGTGGTTTGTGTCTTTTATTTTGTTAATATAGAGTATTATATTGACTGATTTTTGGATATAAAACTAACTTTGTATTTCTGGCTTAAATTCCATTAGGTCATGGCATATAATCCTTTCTATATGTTGTTGGATTCAGTTTGCTAGTATTTTGTTTTGGATTTTTATGTCTTGATTCCTTAGAGATATCAGTCTGTAATTTTCTTTTTCTGTGATGTCTTTGCCTGGTTTGGGTATTAAGGTAACAAGGGCCTCACAGAATGAGCTGGGAAGTTTCCTCCTATTTGCCACACTTGTCCTCAAGTGGAAGCCTCTGCTTATGCCATTTCTGACTGGAGACATCTTGTCTCTCAGCCACTTCAAGTCCTATCGCTTGTTGGGAGACAGCTCAAGGCCTCCTCATTCCTGAGCCCCTTCCTGTCCTGCTCCAGCCCCAGGGTGAGCTCACCCTCCAGGGAGCCCCTTCAGTTCTTAATATGCTTAGAGCTGGCACTTACTGTAAAGTGCTGTAGCTGTGTGTGATACAGTCAATGCCAGATGTTAAGTAGAAACTGGAAGTAGGACAAGTGCTGTCCCCATAAGTAGCAGAACCTCCGTCAGGCAGCTGAGGGCCAAAGGATACCCGAGCTTAGTGACCCAGGGCCAGCAGGACAACCTGGGGCCACGTACTAGCTCCTAGCATAGCTGCAGCAGAACAGAGGCTGAGTAATGGACGGTTCCAAGTACACTCATTACTGTTTGCACAGTGCCTCAGCGACTTACCAGCAAGTCATTCTCTAGCTCTAGTTTTCTAATCTTTTTAATGGGAGTAATATGTATGGCAAAGCCAATACAGTATTGTAAAGTAAAAAAAATAAAATAAAATAAATTTAAAAAATGAAATGGGAGTAATAATGTCAATCTGAGAGAGTCATGGTAAATATTACACGAATTCACCTATGTAAAACACATTTGTATTAAGTTTAACATGTGGTAACTTTAATATACACCAATGGATATTCTCCGAGGGGGGGAAAAATTGTCGTTAAAGGAATCTTGGAAATGCTGCAAACGACAGCTCTCTTCTTGTAAATTCCCAGGGCACAATGGCATAATAAAAGCTCTGAAAAGTCCTATGTAAAGAATTCTATTTAATTCATTGCGGTCCAGGATTTCCCAGACCTGTTTGTCAAAATGAGCCTCTTCCCCTTTTGAAATTTAAAATCTATTTAGCACACTTTGGGAAACACAGTATTAGCTGTCTTTAGTTAATAAAGGAAGTCATATTAAACTGTTAAAAACTGATCATGTTTTACTGTTTTGCTTTTCCCACTGGCATGTATAATTTAAAAGTAGCAGCCTAGGAGAAACAAAGGCTTCTAACCTAGAGAAAGAACAGAATGTTTTAAGATCCAAAGGAAATGAGAAATTTCAGGCAGAAGGAGCAGATCAATAATGAGCTATTTCTGGCCATGGAGACATTTCTAGAATTACAGATTCTTGGAGTTTGAGAGCATGTTAAAGTTCAGCTCCTTTAAATTCCTACCCAGTACAGAAATTGCCCTTCATCAGTCCCAATCCCCCTGGCATATACCCAGCCTCTCCATTTCTAAACAGCTCTAGTAATTATGAAATTCTCCTTCACACTGGGCTGAAGTCTGCCTCCTTGGAGCCTCCACCTGAGATCACGTTCACAGCATTTTGAGTTTTTATTTTAGTACCAGCCTGCCCGTTTTAGAGATTAACAAATAAAATACACTACGTATATATATACTTTTTGAATCCTACACAACGTAGGATTGTTGTATTTTAGTACCAGCTGCCCGTTTTGGAGATTAACAAATAAAATACACTATATATATATATATATATATATACTTTTTGAATCCTACACAACGTATCTGTTAATTGAGCAGTGAACTGAAAATAAGAATTGTTAGAAGCAGCATTTTTCATCTTCTCCTTCTGTAAATAGGGCAGATAATCAGAGGTTCAGCTATACTGTAAATGATGCATGTAATATTTACTTCATGGGTGGAATTATTTTTCAATTGGAAATTTCTGGGACTTCCCTGGTAGTACAATGGATAAGAATATGCCTCCCAACACAGGGGTGAGATCAATCTCTGGTCTGGGAAGATTCTACATGCCCCGGAGCAGGAGCAACTAAGCCCGTGCGCCACACCTACTGAAGCACCTAAAGCTTGTGCTTTGCAACAAGAGAAGTCACCTGGGCACCGCAACAAAGAGCAGCCTCTGCTGGTCACAACTAGAAAAAGCCTGCCTGCAGCAATGAAGATCCAAAGCAGCAACAAATATATAAATAATTTAAAAAAGAAAATTTTTGAGACAAAAACAGGAGTATATATATTTTAAGGAGTTTCTATTTTCATATTTTTTTAATTTTAAAAATATTTAACGGCCATTTTAAAACTCACTGTCCAAAGTTTATCCTTCTAGCTTCCTGTATTATACAAATGTGTTTAACAATTAAAATACAGCATATGTTTCATAAATATAGGTTTATTAATAAGAACATGCAACATTACATATATTTAATGGAAATGTAGCTGTTAGCTCCAATGTAGATTTCCCCAAGGCTTTGTAAAACTTTAAACCTTAAGGAAAAACCCTAAGGGTAATTGGAATACCAATTAAGTGGGATGAGAACCAGAGTCTAGGGTCTTCTGAGTCTAATTTAGTTCAACAAGAAATCAGAGACTTGACAGAGCATAAAAAGGATAAGTTGTGCTTTCATAGGACAGTCCTTCTATAGGAGAACTTTCCAGACTTGAGCTCAGATTTTGCATTAAACCGCTACTCGGTCATATTTTAGCATCTGTACCTCATTCTGTTGTGTGAAGCAAAAAGTTTCACAGTCTTACTTTGCAAAGGAAGAAACTGAAGTAAAATCAAAACTGATCCATGCTGAACAATACTCAATTCTACATCAGTACTGACATTCCAACAATTGGGTTTAGTTTGGTGCTAGCTGTGTTCTCTTTCAGTGAGATCGTTTCCTTTGGTCAGTAGTGTCCTTACTAAAGACAATGGAAAACAAATAACAGGCCTGTGGAGAAAAGGAGTTGGCATTACTTGGAACTAACAAATGTTGTTATGGGCACTGTAAAGCTTAATGTGGATGGCTTGCTTGAGGATTCTGTAATCTGGGTTCAACTGCAGTTGACAACACTATACTCACAGACAGACCACTGAGGATGTTTTTGTCTTTGTCCTTGAAACACAATAGGAATATCACAGATTACATCATCTATGCCATCAACACGTACTTATGCATTGCCAAGCATTCACAGGAAACACTTTCTGAGAGCCTAAGATGAGGCTGAATAAAACCTGGTCCCTGACTTCACAGAACTGACAGGTGAGTGAGAGAGACAGATAAGCCCATCAATCACGTCCAGAGAAAGCGACAAGCTCTTTGCTGGAGCCAGGCTCCCGATGCTGGGGGAGTACTGTCAAAGGCAAACAAACCAGAACTGGTAGTGGGAAAGGGCTTCTCAGAGGAGCTGACTGCAGAGCTGTCAGGAGCAGAGCCTAACCATCTCTGACTCTGACTTCAATTCCCAGCACTCAGGTGAGAAAGTACTGCCTGACCCTGCGTGTCTAAGTTCTTGACACTGTCACAGCCGGATGTAGCCTGTGCTCTAAGAGGAGGAGAAAGGGAGAGAGAAGGAGGAGAAAGCAGAGACAGGGGGAGAGAGAGGAGAGAGTAGAGATGGGGAGAGAGAGAGAAGAGGAGACGGAGAAGGGATGGAGGAGAGCAGAGAAGAGAGGAGACAGGTGGAGAGAGAACAAGGAGCAGAAACTGAAAGCTCATTGGAGGCAAGTTCTGGAAGTTGCAAGAGATGGCCAGCGGTAGGAGGGTGACATCCTGTGCCCCAGCAGTCTGTGTACTCAACATGGGTGTAAAACCTTTCTCTTTGCCAGGCAGTGGGACAGGGAACACAGTCTCCTTCAATCCAAGAAAGCTTATTGAGCTAAGGCAGTGAGCTGCCACTTTCCTCCCAGGGCGAGGGCAGCAAGAGGGAGCCTTAGACTCCGGTGCTCTCCGGCAAGTGAGACCCGAGTGCCAGCTCCCCGAGGCGTCTGCGTAGAGCAAGCCCCCGGTGCACCGCTCCTCCGCCTTCCCGCAGGTGGAACCCGGGCGAGGTGGCCCTGCCTCCCTTGGGACTCCACTCCCCACCCCGGAACTCCGCGGAAGGTCTGGGGGTAAAACGTGTGAGTGATTACCTCAGACTGCCCTCCAGGGTCTCCTCGTCGGAAGAGAAGGTTCCATTGCTGACACTTGGGGGAGAGCGACACTTGCGCCCCGCAGACGCCTCCTGGGACACCGACGTGCCTTTCTTTTTCCTTTTGCCGAACAACTTCTTAAAAGGCTGGAATTTGCCTCCTTTCTTCTTGTCTGTGGATTACAAGATAAACACGCTGCAGCTGGACAAGGCTGCACCTCTGAGCCTAGAGCGAATTATGACCGGGGCTGCGAGCCGGGCAAAGGGCGGCCGTCGGAGCCAACGGCCACCTGGCCCGGCGCCAGCACGGTCCTCGGGCAGCGGGGCCACACGGCTGGGGCGACGCGCCCCTGGGCAGGCTCTTCTGCCCCGCGGGCACCACCGAGGGCTTGCAAGCTTCATGCTGGCCGGCAGGGCACCCCCTGTGTGCTAATGATGCCAGTGCCTGCTTTCTGTAACAAAGCAGATGGCCGGGGCCCCATCATGGGAGATGCTGCGAAAAACACCTAAGTTAGACAGGTGGTTAAAGGTTTTATATATAGATATAGATAGATAAGATAGATACACCTATAACTTGACATATATATATACACACACACACACACACAAACACACCATCTTCCCTGAGAATCACTCTCTTTCAGCCTTTATTAGGTAATAGAAGATAACTAACTCTTGGCATAAGCTTTGCCCCCAATTCCCTCCATCCCCATATATTTGCAGTTTATTCCTCTTGTCTCCTTTTAAGACATACTATGAAGAGCCCCAGAGGAGCTGTTATGAACATCTTTCCATATATTAGATCCAGTCAGGACCCAGTCTTACTGCCAGCACTTTCTACAGATACTTTAGGTAATACCTTTCAGTTCTGCTCCTTCATATACAAATTCCTCTAAATTACTCCACTCCTACACCCCAGAAGAGAAAGTGTAAATCAGCCTCTGCTAGGAGAAGCTTCCTCTCAGATCTTTCCTTTCAAAAGCTTAAAGAGTCATTTATCCAGAGGCCAATCTTTTTCTTTTTAATTTAACCCTTACTATGTATGACTGCTGGCTCAGCAGGTAAAGAATCCGCCTGCACTGCAGGAGACACAGGAGATGCAGGTTCAATCTCTGGGCGGGGAAGATCCCCTGGAGAAGTGGCAACCACTCCAGTCTTCTTGCCTGGAGAATCCCATGAACAGAGGAGTCTGGTGGGCTACAGTCCATGGAGTTGCAGAGAGTCGGACACGACTGAATGACTAAGCATGCACATATTTGACACACATATGACTGCTGTAAGAACTTAACAGATACTACCTCAGTTATCCTCAAAACTACCTGGGAAGCAGATACTGCAAACCTATCTGTTTTCTGGACGAGAAACCTGAGCCCAGAGAGATGAAATTACTTGTCTGTGTCATGGGAAGCATATCTTGAAAGCTGGAGTCAGGAGCTTTGAGGGGAAAGGAGACATGAATGTTCATCATACGTATGGAAAAGTACCTGCACAATGAACACAGGACTGAGCCTTCATCTGGGTGTCAAGTCCCCAGACCTCTGCTGTCCAAGATCTGGGTACCAAAACAAGGCTAATGATGTTCAAGATGGTCATCTCATTTCCTCTCGTGATCTGCAGTTCTGGCCTTACTAAGAGTTCACAGAAAATCTGATGTGAGGAAGAAGTGGTTTAAACTACTTCGCCCTAAGCAGTGGTGAGAGAAAGTGAGGAAGCATAAAGAATAATTACCAATTAGAAAAAGATAACAGTCTGGGATCCTTAGTATAGATGCAAACACACCTTCAAACTTCATTGATCCCTGAAATAACATATTGTATCCCCCTTAAAATGAAAGGAGATTGATAATATAGCAAATAAGGGACTGTGTTAGGCATGTAGTCCTCAAAAAGAGTTAAATTATTTAAAAGACAAGGAAATGTGCAATATAACTGAGATCACATTATTTAAAAATGGTAAAAACAAAAAAAAAATTGGAGGGTTTAATTTCAAAATGTTTTCAGTGATTATTTATTCAGGCATATATGTCAGAGATTTTCACAAAACCTACTTTTGGTTTCCATCAGTAAAGTCTCCAATGGCTAATTTAAAAATTATAATCAGTAGATTTTGAAGACCATCACAGAACATTAGGTAAGTGTTAGAAGAATTGACTTCACATGTTTTCCTTGGTGGTCCAGCGGTTAAGAATCCACTTTCCAAAGCAGGAGATTCCAGCGGGGATCCCTTGTTAGGGAACTAAGATCCCACATGCCACTGGACGACTAAGACCATGTACTGCAACTGGAGAGGAACCTGAGACCCAACAAAAGATCCTGTGCGCAACAATTAAGACCCAAGGAAGCCGAAAATAAATACTTTTTTTAAAAGAATTGACTCTATATAAAATGAGTCAATTTAAAAATTTAAGCTAATAACATTCTGTAAGGTGCCACAAGTATTATTACATTACTGTATAACTGGTCTTTGGCATTGCCTGATGAAATAAATGAGTACAGTACTTTTTCCATGACTGTCCAAGTTTCAAAATATGTAACTGACATCATATCTAATTTCTAGGTCGACTGCATTAGAAATGGTCAAACAGCAATTTATGCTATACTTCATTTATTTAGGAGGTAAAATTCTCCTTTTATATCAATTGCTTCTCTTCCTACTGTAGAAATACCTAACCCCAAGTTTTCTAAAATATTCTAAAAGACCATAGTAAAGTTCTAAAATATCAGTTACGATGATATCATTACCGCCAGCCTGGGTCCACAAATAAAGCTTTTAAGCTAAGTAGAGAATTTTAATGGCACCCCACTCCAGTACCCTCGCCTGGAAAATCCCATGGACGGAGGAGCCTGGTAGGCTGCAGTCCATGGGGTCGCTAAGAGTCAGACACGACTGAGTGACTTCACTTTCACTTTTCACTTTCATGCATTGGAGAAGGAAATGGCAACCCACTCCAGTGTTCTTGCCTGGAGAATCCCAGGGACGGGGAAGCCTGGTGGGCTGCCGTCTATGGGATCACACAGAGTCGGACATGACTGAAGTGACTTAGCAGCAGCAGAGAATTTTAGATTGTTAGAATTTACTGATAGGAAAAAAGTCATCCCTTGCTCTAAAGTTAAGGTGGATTTGATGGGGTTCCATTGAGCTGGAACCAAGGGACTTATCTATGATTAAACGCAAATTAAATGACAGTTTTTTGAATAGTTGTTTAATTGATGGGTGACTTGGTCTACATGGTCAGGCAAGAAGGCTGATGAGGGCCTTTGTAATGCCTCAAAGTCTTGAATGGTGGCAGCCACCATATAAAATACTGGCTGCATTGATCATATTGATGGGGAGGACAGAAAGTGAACAGTCTGGGAGAGGACACCAGGCTATGGAAGCCTTAGCTCAGAGAACTTGGTGGACTTCATGCAAGCACAGAAAGGCCCCCTTTGGATGACTTGTTCTGCAGAGCTGGCTCTTTAAGGACTGTTTGTAAACCAATCAGCCTAGCACTTTGTGCTGCATGTTATATGGGTAATCACTTGGCATGAGTCCACACACATCATCATGAAAGACGTATCAAAGTCCAGATGTCAGATAGCACCCTTCTCCTAATTACTCAGCAAAGGCTATTTCATCAATGCCTTACTTACTACCAGAAAGGTAAAGGAACAGTAAAACATACCTGAACTCTGCAACCAATAACCATTCCTCTTACCACCAAAAAAAAAAAAAAGATTCTAGATCCTAGGAACACCAATCTTTCTTCGGAGGAGGAATCATAATACAGAAGCTTTCATTAGAAGTCTGCTTCAAAGTCTTAGTGTTTAGTGACATCTCAGTTATTAAACAAAATTTTCCCCGTCCCCATTTCCACAATTAATTAATGTTCCTGTTGGAAATATCTTTACATTTTAAATAAAATTCAAAAGTTTACTTTTATGATTATTTTATTATTGACTGCGGCAGTTAACTAATTTTCCAAGATTAACTTTAGGAAAAAAACTTAGTAATTGCAACTAGCAGTTAGGCCCACCCAGTATTCAGACAGCAGACTATGACCAAGCAATCTTAATGTTGTTGTTCAGTCACTCAGTGGTATTTGGCTCTTTGCAACCCTATGGACTGCGGCATGCCAGGCTCCCCTGTCCTTCACCATCTCCTGGAGCTTGCTCAAACTTATGTCCATTGGGTTGGTGATGCCATCCAACCATCTCATCCTCTGTCATCCGCTTCTCCTCCTGCCTTCAATCTTTCCCAGCATCAGGGTCTTTTCTGATGAGTTGGCTCTTCGCATCAGGTGGCCAAAGTATTGGAGTTTCAGCTTCACCATCAGTCCTTCCAATGAATATTCAGGACTGATTTCCTTTAGGATTGACTGATTTGATCTCCTTGCAGGCTGAGGGACTCTCAAGAGTCTTCTCTAACACCACAGTTCAAAAGCATCAATTCTTCGGCACTCAGCCTTCTTTATAATTCAACTCTCACATCTGTACATGAAACTACTAGAAAACCAAAGTTTTGACTATATGGACTTTTCAGCAAAGTAATGTCTCTGCTTTTTAATATGCTGGCTAGGTGTGAACAGTATGAAAAAGCAATCTTAATAGGGAATAAAATTTTATAAATCAGGTAGGAGTTATACTCTTATTTACTTGACTCCCCAGTTTTATTCTCAATGTTTTGGTCTAAGATCTTTCATATCAAAAAGGCAAGTACCTACATTTGCAACTCTATACCACAACAACCTTCATGAAAACCTGAGCATATGTCTGTACATATCCTTCATTAAACTATTTTATGATCAGTTTATGATTTGGCAGCTGTATCAACAGTCTGTCTCCACCACAAAATTAATCGGATTAAGTGAGTGGAGAAGGCAATGGCACCCCACTCCAGTACTCTTGCCTGGAAAATCCCATGGATGGGGGAGCCTGGTGGGCTGCAGTCTATGGGGTCGCTAAGAGTCGGACATGACTGAGCAACTTCCCTTTCACTTTTCACTTTCATGCATTGGAGAAGGAAATGGCAACCCACTCCAGTGTTCTTGCCTGGAGAATCCCAGGGATGGGGCAGCCTGGTGGGCTTCTGTCTATGGGGTCGCACAGAGTCGGACACGACTGAAGCGACTTAGCAGCAGCAGCATCACTAGCAGCTATTTTCTTGACAAATAATGCCAATTGTTATTGTGAATATTTTTGTACAGATGGGCCTAGAAAATCAAAGCAGTTTTCACAATGTAGCAAAACGGAAAACTTCTGCAATGCTAATATGAAATACTCCCAAAATACGACAGTCATACAGAAGGAATAGGACATAGCAAAATATTCTCTAACATTAGAATATTTAGGATGGCATTTTACAGCTTTACCACAGAAATTTACTCTTGTTGGGTGGTTAGGGCAGTGGAGAAAGGAGAGAAAGGAGAAGAAATAAGTATTATTTCTACTAAATTTGTTTTTTTCTTACTGACTGTGGCTCTAGTTAGGGGTTAAGTGTGTGGGCCCCAGAGATAAGAATGCGTGTAGTTGGCCTAAATTCTGATCCCATGTCTTGCTAGCTATGAAACATCTGCTTACCAGCCTCTGTGGATATTTACCATCTTAAAATGGTAAGACTGAGTTTATAGGAGAAAAGGCAGCGGGTATCACATTTTTTAATATTTCAGCATTTTTCTGCCATAATTTTTCACATGAAAGAATCTGTATCTGCATATACACTGCTTCAGGGATCACAATAATTTTCATTCTTTAAGTACTGAATTGAATTAATTTACTTTCATCATCTAATAATTACTTATGGGGATTTTTTTTCCTTTAAAAAAGTGCTCACTATCTATTATTTCATGGATATAATTACATACCATTTGATGGCTACATCAGTATAATTACTAGTTTAAACAGAAGACTCTAAAAATTAAAAACCACTGGGCAAGTCAAGCAAATCTGATTCATTTTTCCATTTGTCATGAGGATGCAACTCTTACATTTTCATTTCTAAACCTAAAATAATAAAAGCATACCATTTCTCTGCATTAGATTTATATAACACCCTTCCAAATGAGAAACAGAATTTCCTCTCTTAGTTCATTTAGAACATCGTGTCTTAGTCTGGAGTTTCTCAGATTGTGCTCTGTGGGTCAGTACCAGGTTCTTATTCAAAGACCAGTCCACTTGAGAATCCATGTAAAACAAAGTTAAACTTGTTTCTTCACTATGGGACCTTTCAGAGTTTTTAATATGGTGATACTAAGTATTGTGCTCCAGAAGAGCAGTGAATATGCAGTGCTGCCCAAACTTGACTTTCTGAACATCCATCATGACTAGTGTTCTGAATACTCTGGGAAACAATGTCTTCATTATCCCTTTCAAATGTCTTGTAGTTTCTTTAGGTCCCATACTCTTATACACTCTAAATTTCTCCCCTAAATTCCAGAGCACACTGCTCAGTAAACAGGAGTTTACTAGAGTGTAGCTCTAGTGATCTCTCTTTTTTTTTTTAACTAAACAGCCTCTTCTCAAAAGTATTCTGGTGTTCCAGAATTAAGAGAAGCACTGCAGGATTCCTCTTAAGTTAGTAAAATTACAGGATTCAGGCAATTGCTATGTACCGTGTCCTAACACAATGCCTGACACAAAACAGACACTTGGTATACAGATCAACAGTTCCATTAGAATCAATGTGCTTTAGAATTCAGAAGTTTTCAGATTGTATAGAGAGGCATGTTAAAACCCCACGGGTGTGTGTGACAGTTCTTTACAATCAAATGCAGTGTTTCTGGAAAACATTTATATTCATTTTAGTGTTAATAAATGAATTTTGCACCAAATTGACGAAGAACCTTTGGGAGTTTGAAGTACAGATAGGAGGTGATGATCTCTTTAGGCAGTAGAGTCTGTCTCACAATCACACTTGTTTTGAAAATGCAAATGTGTTCCAATGTGACTGACATGTGCTATCTCATCCATGACCAGTGACAGTGAGTGCTTGGAAAATTGCACTCTGCTGAAATGAGGTGTGTAGGAACACACAAAACCTCCACCCACACCCACCTCAAACGTCTACCAGTTCCCCCAAATGGCCACCTGTGCTTTGAGATAAACCATGCACATGTGGTGTTGTGGCTTTCTGCCTCCCTTCCAGAGCCTCACAGCAACTCCCAAGGTGCAGCCCTCAGATACTCCAATCCACAAGAAAACTCTAGGTCATTTTCAAGGTAGAATACCATATATATTACAGTATTGGTTTATTTCATGACCATTTAACATGTGTAAAACTGTGTTACCTTTTTTTTTATTAGTGCCTACCCTTTTAAATATGGCACGGATAAGTTTTTGTGTTGTGCTGTTCTCCCATTTTCCAATGGGTCCCTGGTTCTCCCTTTGTGATTCAGCATAGCTCATTGATTTTTAGCAACACATATGTCACATGATAGCAGAACTCACTGCACATACTAAGGAAAACATACTGAAATAGGTTTGTACTGTACTTATTAGATCTACGCAAGGACCAACCAAAGAAAATGTAACTTCTTGGCTGCTTCTTGGGTCCTTTGTTTCTCAAAACCAATTTTTAATTTTGGACTGGACTCTCAGAATCTCCTTTTACAGATTTCACAATAATTCACAAGAGAAACTAAATAATACTGAGAAACAGTTACAGAGGCAGACATAATTTTTAATGTGAAGCCTCAGTGTTTGGCACATTTCTCCCACATACTAGAAGACGTGTGGGTGGTGGTTCTTTTCACTGCCAATTTCTGTCACTTGAGTTTCAGAGGGTGCTGTGAATCAACACCCAACTCTGGGAGGGAAATACTGGTGAGGGTAGCTGCCTGCTATCTTGCTCTGCAATTTAGTGCAGAAGCAAACTACCACAACAAAGGATACCTCTACCCAGGGCTGAACACCTTAAATTCATTTCAATTCAACACATGTTAACTAAACACCCAACACCTGTAGGATGTGCGTGGGGCCCAGCTGGTAGCACTAATGAGTAAAGAAAGTTTGTGCGACATCTGAGGCTGTATCAGTCAGGGTTTAATCAAAGAAACAGAACTAGCAGGAGGTGTTTTTACACAGGCATGCATGAGTGTGTGCATGTGTACGTGTGTGTGTGCATCTAAGATCCATTAAGAGATTTATTACAAAAAATTGGCTTATGCCAGGTGGGGGCTGGCTAAGCAAGTTTGAACCCACAGGGCAACTCCTTAGGAACGGCAGGCTCGAGTCTGCTGCTGGTTCACAGGTGGAATTTCCTTTCTCAGAGAAGCCTCAGCTCTTTTTAAGATCTTTCAATGTATAAAGTCAGGCCCACCCAGATTATACTGAATAATCTCCCTTGCTTAAAGTCAACTGATTATGGACTTTAATTACATACAAAATATCTTCCCAGCAATAGTTTAATTAAACAACATTTGTGTTTGATTAAATAACTGGGGAGTATACTCTAGCCAAGTTGATACGGCAACAAAATGATCCTCATACTCCACCCTCTCAACTTGGCTCTCATGCACACTCACACCACACTTCATTTCCAAATAAAGCCAATAACAAAGTCATACTTTCACTGACATGATACAACTATCTTACGTACATCTGAAAACACCCATTCCGCAGAAGAAGTTCAAAGTCCTTGGGCAATGCTCACACTTCTCCTATAACTTATATACTGAGATATAAAGTGAAAAGTGAGTGTCAGTCACTCAGTGGTGTCTAACTCTTACAACCCCACGGACTGCAGCCCGCTAAGCTCCTCCGTCTATGGAATTCTCCAGGCAAGAACACTGGGGTGGGTTGCCATTCCCTTCTCCAGGGGATCTTCCTGATCCAGGGATCAAACCTGGGTCTCCTGCATTGCAGGCAGACTCTTTACTGTCTTAGCCAACAGGGAAGCCCCACTGAAATATAAAGTTATTATTAAAACATCTTATGTTGGATTATGAGATAGGAAAACATATTTTTTTTTACTATACAGAGAAACATATTCATAATAAAATAAGGAAGAAGTATCCATAACTAGTATGGGTTGTTTCTGCAACAGTCATGTGGTCTTCAGAGCTATCTTCTTTTTTTTAATATTTATTTTTAATTGACTGATGATTGGTTTACAATACTGGTTTGATCATAGCTATCTTCTTCCACTACCCATTGCTTTTACCCTCAGCAAGGACCTCAGCTGATTGTGGTTCTTTGCCTGGTGAGTTGATTCACACCTGAAGAACCTGGTCCACTAGCTGTCCCAAACTGGGCTGTTGTAGTTTTTGATTATCCCATAGGATGTGGGAATACTAATATGCCCTAAGGGATCTCCAGGAGTCCAGACATACTCTTCCTTGCTTCCATTATACAGTAGCAGAAACCTTCCCTTGATAATCAGAGTCAGTCACTGCATGCCATATAGAAACTCTCTTCCTTGCCCATTGAATGAGAAGCAGGAGGAACCCACAGGGACCACGTGAATCTCAACAATTCACTATGTTGTCTCCTGGAATCACTGCTGTGTCTATCAGTGGAAGTAATCCTCCTACTGTAACTAAGAACTCTAGACAAACAGAACCTGAGGTCAAGGGAACAGGAAGAAAAACTTTCCTAGTGGATCACAGAAGATGAAGCCACTCCCATTTCCACCCATTGATTCCTGGACCAATGAAGCCTGGCTATGACAGAGACATTACTACATATTGGACACTGACATAGAACATATACCATAACCTAGAAGACACTGTCCCAGCCCCACAAGGTATGCTATGTCATTGCTGCTAAGTTGCTTCAGTCGTGTCCGACTCTGTGGGACCCCATAGATGGCAGCCCACCAGGCTTCCCTGTCTCTGGGATTCTCCAAGCAAGAGCACTGGAGTGGGTTGCCATTTCCTTCTCCAATGCATGAAAGTGAAAAGTGAAAGGGAAGTGGCTCAGTCGTGCCCGACTCCTAGCAACCCCATGGACTGCAGCCTTCCAGGCTCCTCTGTCCATGGGATTTTCCAGGCAAGAGTACTGGAGTGGGGTGCCATTGCCTTCTCCGGCTATGTCACTAGCACTATATAATTTAATCTTCAAAGGCCACTGCAGTATGATATCAAGCCAGCTGCTACAAGATGATGGGGAGCACAGACAAGACCAATGAATTCCACAAGCCAGGGCCTCTCAAGTTCCTTGATTAAAAATGATGTTGTGGGTTGTAGCCTGCCAGGCTCTTCTGTCCATGGGGATCCTCCAGGCAAGAATACTGCAGTGGGTTGCCATGCCCTCCTCCAGGGGATCTTCCCAATCCAGGGACTGAACTCAGGTCTTCCACATTGCAGGAGGATTCTTTACCATCTGAGCCACCAGAGAAGCCCCAAACTACCATAATAGAAGATAAGATAGTCTGTAAGTGCATGAATGATAGTTTTGACAGAAGCACCATGGGCAAAGAAGGCAGCTCTTTTTCCAGAATGTCCGCTCTAGTAAGAATAAAGTGCTGCTCTTTGCATGATGGAAGTAGGTCCTCTGTGCCTACCTATGGGTAGTGAAAGTGAAAGTCACTCAGTCATGTCTGACTCTTTGTGACTCCATGGAATTCTCCAGGCCAGAATACTGGAGTGGGTCACCTTTCCCTTCTCCAGGGGATCTTCCCAACCCAGGGACCAAACCCATGTCTCTCACACTGCAGGCAGATTCTTTACCAGGTGAGCCACAAGGGAAGCATCTATGGGTAGAACTACTCTGATATCATTTCTGGAAACAGAAAAAAATTCTGTTTTAAAAGATTTTCAAATGGAATTATTAGCCTGTGTCAGTACTCCAGATTGTGTCAGACAGTCCTGTCAGGCTATTCTTCTTTGATCTGAACCCCTTCCTTTGCACCAATACCACGTTTATTTCTTTTGATTCTATTCTGTTCTCCCTGGAGAGCATTTTGTGGGAATGAGGCGGTCCTTTGAGAATCACTGCCCTCCCAGCAGGTTTCTCATACCTAGACTAAACCTTGGACAATAGCTCAGACAGGTAATAGATTCACTCTGGCAATGCCCTATTCTGGAGAGACAAAAAAGACACAACCACTATGTTTTATAGAAACTTTCCATTAGTTTGTGCACTGGTAGATACTGGTAGAATAAACGACAACCCAATCCTGAGCGTCCAAGGGAAGGTGATTTAAATTTCCTCCAGTGTCTGGGATATATTGTCTCTTTGACTAATAATCCCTGGGTTCATGTGATGCGGAAGTTGGAAAGAATGCAAATGTTTCCCACAAAACTTACTGTCCACAGCCTTCCAGGAGAGTTGCAGGAGCTCTACTGTGAACACAAAGGTCATTCCTGAACCAAAAACGTTATGGATTAGATTTTATTACCTAAACACAGCCCTCTGGGCAAACACTGCTGCCTTTTGGTTTGTTTGTTTTAGCATCACCAAGTCTAACAGTGGCTAAACCTGTGATTTTTGTGTGTGTGGACTATTTCTCAATAATAAGGAGAGATGCTCTTCATCACAAGAGGTTATGTAAACGCAAGGAAACAAGCCCCCCAATCTTGAAGATCTGGGTTTATTTGGTCACCGCTGCCATTTTCTAGCTTCTTGGGACCTCAGTTTCCACATCTAAAAAATGAAGCACCTAAGCTCTATACGAGGGTCCCTCCCTGTTTTAAAACTCTAAGAATCATTTCTTTAAAATGTTAGTGAACTTCAGGGGCTTCCCTGGTGGTCCAGTGGTTAAGACACTGTCTTTCAATGCGAGGGACACCAGTTCGATCCCTGGTCTGGGAAGACATTACATGCTGCAGAGCAACTAAGCCCATGTGCCATACTGCTGAGTCCATGCTCAAGAGCCTGCACTCTGCAACAAAAGCTACCACGATGAGAAGCCTGTGCACCACAACAAACAGCAGCCTCTACACGTAACTAGAGAAAGCCCACGTGTAGCAGTAAAGACCTAGCACAGCTGAAAATAAATAAATAAATCTTTTTAAAAAAAAATGTCGGTGAAGTTAGAATATATTCTGGCTCATAAAATCTCTCTTTTCGTAAGTAAAACCTCTCTTTTCGTAAGTTATCTGTTAATTATATTCATTATATTTTCTCCATTCCTGGTTTGTCTCCTAATTACACTGGTTTTGTTACCATCATACTTATTTTGCAAAATTAAGGACCTTCAGGGTTTGGAAGAAGCAATAACATAGTCTGCAAGTCGGCAAAAAGAGGGCCAAGTCATTCCATTTCTTTGTGTCAGAATCCAGGTTCCCATTCCTAGGAATGCCAATACTGATGGAGAAGATACAGTGTCACAATCCTGAATCCCCAACCCCATCACCCCACTGCCATCCTGGGTCTGACTTAGTGAGGTTTTCTAAGAAAAGTGACTAATGTGAGCCTCAACTCTGGGCAAAATATGGGGACCTGCCTTCAGACACACTTCTGAGATTTCAGGGATTACATTAGGCACTCAGGGTTCCTGTTAAGTTCTGAAGGACAAAGTCAGATGGGCCCCAGACAACCTCAGATTTATGGGCCAAAGATACAAATGGAGACAGCTTTAGTTGCTGACCAATTCTACCCCAGTATATTGGAAAAGACCCTGATGCTGGGAAAGACTGAGAGCAGGAGGAGAAGGAGGCGACAGAGGATGAGAAGATTGGATGGCATCACCAACTCAATGGACATGAATTTGAGCAAACTCTGGGAGATGGTGAAGGACAGGGAAGCCTAGCATGCTGCAGTCCATGGGGTCACAAAAAGTCGGACACGACTGAGCAACTGAACAACAATATTCAGATTCTGCTAGACTTGCGTTTGCCTGTCTGCTTTTCTTAGCTGTATATTAAGGAATGATGCCCTATCTGGATTCTTATTGTACTTAATAATACTACAACTTTATGTCCTATCTACTGACTCAGCCCATCTATGGAGAAGCAGTCTTATTCTATCTAGCACAGGTCCTTGCTACCTCTGCAAGAGCCCCTTTTCCATGGGGATGAGTGCAGATCTGAGACACTGATTGATCAACCATATTGACTGCAGTCCTACTGGGTACAGAGCACTGAGCTGGCACTGGCATATCACAGGAATTCTTGAGTTCCTGACACCATCGAATAGGAACTTAAAATTTAGGAGGAGAATAAGTTGTTTTTCAAAATTCAAGAAGTTTTCAAGATTCTGGTCTCCTATGAGAAAAAGGTAGAGACTTGCTAGAAGAAAATATCCTGGTAACGGTTCATAGGGCTCTCTCTACTGAGCTTCGCTGGTGCCTCAGATGGTAACGAATCTGCCTATAATGCAGGAGACCCAAGGTTGATCCTTGGGTTGGGAAGATCCCTGGAGAAGGGAATGGCAACCCACTCAAGTATTCTTGCCTGGAAAATTCCATGGACAGAGGAACATGGTGGGCTACTGTCCATGGGGTTGCAAAGAGTCAGATATGCTTGAGCAACTAACACTACCCTACTTGATGGTCCAAAGGTTTTATTGACAGTGGTGATGGTGGTATATGTGTACCATGAGTCAGCTGGAAAGAAGATACAAAGTCTTCCCTCAGGGGCTGGTGATGCTAGGGAAGTTTGGATGAAGGGAATCCTAAGGCCAGTGTCCTGTACACAGTGAGTGATAGCCCAGTTAGTAGTAGACCCCGAATTCAGTTTGGTAGAATTCAGAATCCTTTAAAACTAAGTAGAAAAGAAGAGAAGAAAATGGAATAAAATACAAAACAGGATGAGTACGACTTCAGAAAACTCTTGTCTCTAGTTTATATTTGTGTGTTTATGTCTGTGGGTATACACAACTTTGTGCCCACATATGTTCTGATAAGCTGTGTTTCTTGCTCCAGATCAAGTCAAAAATACTTGAGAAATGCTAAAAAAAAATTAACACACTTTCCAGTAAATTGGGCATGCATTTCAATGCAAGAGTCAACAACTGTTTATCAACACAAGCCACTGCATATGTGGTAGGCATGCTGGCTAAATCAGAGAAAGTAATACATTCAAAAACAAGCTAAGAGCTGCCAAAGTAATTAAATAAGCTCCCTGACACTGCCAAAGCCAAAGCTGATGTTCATACTACACTACTTTGGCTTTGATCATTCTATAAAATCTTCCACTGCTGAATGAAAAAAGGAAGAAAGTTTCATTAAACTTGTGCCTTTCTGGCTGCTGAGTTTGGTTTTGGAGCATAACTTAAAAACTTCTAATTTGGGAAACAACTTTTGAAAAGGTATTATGTTTCACCTTTTGTATCTTCTTTACTCTCAATATAAAATTTCACGCAGGAAATCCAATCTGCTAGCACAAGATTCATTTCTGCTGAATCACATCACTTTATTTTTCAAATTCCTTTCTCAGAACAATTTCAAGGAGCTGGGAGTGACAATTAAGTCACTACTTGAGAAGTTAGCTGAATAAGGTCAGATGCCAAGTGAGTGAAGAAATCCGGTCTCTTGCCTCTGAGCCTGATGTCCAGCCAACTAGCCAGGGAAGCACTCTGATCAGAAGAAGGACCACTGAGGAATATCCCGCTCCTTTCCATCACTTTCCCCAGGATTCCTCTCCTAGACTGATATCCAAAGTATTGATGAAGCACTAGGATATTAGGCAAAAGAATGAAGGAGATCATTCTGGAACTGCTGAACATAAGTACTGTGTTAGACTTCTTCACAAGTCATGTGGGAAATTTCAGAACTTGTCACTACCCCCTAGAATCACACAGGTGCAGATATCAATGGATTCAAGGAATCTTTAGATACTCTTAATGCTAAATCCCAGTGGTTACGGAGGACCCTTAAAAGAATATTTCAAAATATGATTGTAAGGAAATGAAGTTGCTAGCAAAGGGGTAAATGGTATATTTTTTTTAACCATAAAGAATAAAACTTGTAAGCTTGTTAAACTTTGGCTATGTGCCAGGCTTAAAGTTTTACATGTAATATCTCACAACCACTCAGTAAGTTATTATTTTTCACATTTATAGGTGAGGAAACTGAGGTTCAGAGAGGTGAAATGATTTTTCCAGTGTTACATGGCTAATAAGTGGCAGTGCTGAGATTCAAACCAAGTCTGTCTAATTCCAAATACCATGATCTCAACCATTTTTGCTGCATTCCAAATGTGCGTCTTGGTGATGCTTCTTGACTGAACACTCCCTCTACAGGAGGCAGATGAGCTCTGAAGTAAGATCCTGAGTTTGAGTCTCAATTCACTTACTCACTAGAAATAAGACTCTGGGCAAGTTTCCCAGTCTCCTAAGTTTCTGTTCTCTTGTCTATAAACCATGAATAACAATAATATAAAGCTTACTGATTTTTAAGAGTTAAATACTGCATATAAATCATTTAGCAGAATGTGAGCATATAGTAAGTATTCAAAAAATATTAGGAATTATAGTGATAGTATTAAGAAATTCATTGAACTGATGAATGGATATGTTATGACCTTTAAGTACTACTTCTTAGTTGCTACTAAAAAAAGAAAAGAGATGAGGAAGAGAAAGGAGAAGAGTGGGAAATAAGGGTGCAAAATGGGAGAAAGAAGAAAATAAAGAGGAAAAGGGAATGTAAGGATATATTTAATGAGAAAAAAATTTAATTTTAGGTATTTTTCAGAGTAATTCACTTATTCAGAAGATGTATATAAGGCTTCTTGATCCTATCTCACCCCAATTCCAGAACATATTTAATCTCACTGGCACGTGGCAGTGTTCCAGATAGCGAGAAAGTAATGCTAACCCTGTTTCCAGTTGCCTACAGTTCTAGACAAACATATAAACAAGTAATGTTTGTAATATATCAGCTACACAGGCAATAACAGACACATGCACAATTTTAAATTAGAGATAAATTCAGATAACCACAACATGAGGCATTCTTTTTCAAGGAGGGCTAGAAACAAACTTGCTGATGCTGTTGCGCTGCTGCTAAATCACTTCAGTTGTGTCCAACTCTGTGCGACCCCATAGATGGCAGCCCACCAGGCTCCTCTGCCCACAGGATTCTCTAGGCAAGAATACTGGAGTGGGTTGCCATTTCCTTTTCTGAGAAACCAACCGACATCCTAATAATTACACTAACTTCAGGATGTTGCCAGACTCTGGGGTAAAAGGCAAATAGACACGTTCCAAGAGGAATCCTCCTCCTCCCTCCAACACAATCCAAGAGGACTTTGTGGAAATGGAGGCTTTAGCAGACTCTGAAAGACAACTGTCAAGGTAGGGACCTAGTCCTTTTGGCAAAATTTAGTGTCTCTAAATAATGCACTGAGCCTTGACTACATTTTAATTCTAAAAATCCATGCTGTTGTTCCCTCTCCAAAGAGACTGCAAGCTCCATGACAGCAGGGCCCTCTGCTTCCTTGCACCTAATGGTGGTGGAAGAATGAGGCACTTAATAGATATTTCCTGGCTGAGCTATACTTCTAGCTCCCTGAAACAGAGCAGATGAATTATCCAAAGTTTAAAACAGAGTCTTTTAAGTATGAACTACACCAGGTCCCTTAAATGTGCATTTTGCCTAGTAAGGCATCAGCTCTCAGGATGATTTCAATAAATATTTTTCTAATAACCTGAGTGAAAGCAGCTCTCTGAAAATAAATTGCACTGGGCTGCCCTCTGCGATGCTTCTGACTTTTGAGTGAGAACCAATCACGCTCCTGGTCTGTATGCAAGAAGAGGCTGCATGAGGACCACCAGCTGAATATTCTCTAATGTGATCCCACAGCCCTGCTGTCACTTGGAAGATTAATTCCACATCTGGTGCTACTGGGATGTTTTATTCATTTACTTAGTTATTTGGGGGGGTACCTACAGAATTATCCTCAGCCTCACAGAATCCACTCCCTCATTTTATTTATCATGAGAAAATACTGTGGGATGCTGTAAGTATGAGACATCTGATGCAAAATCCCCTCCCGAATTTCACAACAGAACTCTCTGGGAGTTCCTCTCCCAGTTAGAAACTGGAAGGCTCCCAACTCCGGAGAGAGAGGAGAGAAGCTGTGATCCATTATGTAACTCTGCTGCTGCTGTTGCTAAGTCACTTCAGTCGTGTCTGACTCTGTGCAACCCCATAGATGGCAGCCCACCAGGCTCCCTCGTCCCTGGGATTCTCCAGGCAAGAACACTGGAGTGGGTTGCCATTTCCTTCTCCAATGCATGAAAGTGAAAAGTGAAAGTGAAGTCGCTCAGCCTTGTCCAACTCTTAGCGATCCTATGGACTGCAGCCTACCAGGCTCCTCCGTCCATGGGATTTTCCAGGCAAGAGTACTGGAGTGGGGTGCCATTGCCTTCTCCATATGTAACTCTGGAAAACTAAAACGCCCTTTTCTTTTAAATGTCTGAGTTACCATCATCTCCCACTCAACACCTACCAGATCACACAGCTGGAAAAGTGGCTGATACATTATTGCTCGCTCGCCAACACAGAAATAAAGCCAGGTGAGCAATGGCCACAAGGACAGTGCTTCATCATACGGAATGGATCCAGCAAGGGAGACTTGGGAGTGTCAGAAGATACTGACTCCATCTGGGTCTCGACTCTCAGCTACTGAGATGGAAAGAGAGGACTAGTTTGAAAAATGATCTCAAGTCACAGTGGTTTTCAGCCTTTCCCACAAGCCCCATGGCAGGTGACGGTCACAGAGCACAAAGCCTGGATTATGAGTAACTACCTGACCAAGCGATAATGCACCCTGTTCTCCCACATGCAACAAAGTTTATTAAAATGAAGGCAAGTAGGATGATTTGTAGAGGACTAACCAGGAATGCACTTGAACTCTTTTGAGAACTCAGGTCTCTTATACAAATCACAGAGTGCTCAGGGGATACACCACTGTGGAAAACTGCTGCCATGGAGGCCACGCTCTGATGCCAGTCAGGATTGACACTGGTTGCCTATTTTTTTCCCCCATTTCCCAATTTCGGAGGGCAAGTCCAGGGCCTTTTCTTCACATTCCACACCTTACTTTCCGGACTAACTAAAGCCAGCAGTTTCCCAATCAAACAAATGAGACTCTCCCAGCCAGCAAGTTATTCCAGTCAGAAACACTGCAATATGAGGGGGGTGCATGGTGTGCTAGCTCGACTCAGGTTAGGTCCAGGTACCTTTGGAGTGGCTTCTGAGATGCTTCTAATTCCAGTAAGGAGAAAACTGCCGATGGAGTATTCAACTCAGGATTCTGCCCCTGACAGTTACCCCAAGAAACCCTGTGTGAAACAGCAGAACTGTCCTCCATGCCCCCAAGAAAGGGATGTGTGTATATATATATATATTCTTTTCATTAAAATAAGGGAGTTGAGGACTTCCCTGGTGGTCCAGCAGTAACACTCTGTGCTCCCAATGCAGGGGGTGCAGGTTTGACCCTTGGTCAGGGAACACAGGTCTCACAGTGTGGCCAAAAGTAAAATAAATCACATAAAGTAAGGGAGTTGAGAGGGAAGAGATTAGAGGTTCCATTCAGCATTTCCTAGTGTTAGAAGACAAGAAAGTGGACATCGAGGAAGTTTCATTTCCCCTATGTCTGGCAAAATAAAGATTTTCTGAGCTCCGCAGACACGAGATGCAGCCAGGCACAGGGGCTGGACATCACAGCCGTACCTACCCGCAGGTCTCTGCCAATCCTCCTCTCCATCACATCTACCTAGAGCAAATACCAGACATGGCTTCTGAGCAAAACAGACTGAGGCGTCATGACACATCAGAGTCTATCTTTTGCCTGAATCTTATTTAAAAGAAGAGAAGGAAAAAAGGAAATTACATCTATGCTAATATACCAATGACCTTAAGTACAAATTACTCACTACCTCAACCAAACATTGGAAGTTTGATTTTTACTTCACTTCTACACAGGGCAATAGGAGAGTAAGTGAGTGAGAGAGATTACAGGTAGCGAGGTACCATTAGTTATTCTGCTCTTGTATCTGACTTCAGGATACACTTCGTCCCAGCCAAAGTAATGACTCATCTGCCGCTGCCAATGTCAAAGAGGAGCCTGATTTGCTGCAGCAGAGCAAACAGAGCAAACACTCCTTAGAAGAAAAGCTCCGCTCTAACATTTCTGAAAGATTAATTAAAGTCAGTGCAGAAAACGGAAAAACATCGTCACCCTTTCATATGAAAGTGGGATGACCACAACACAACTTGATAGTTCAGAAAATCAGCAAACATTTCTGCATCTGTTTGTGGTTGTCACTGTTTTGTCTTATTTTGTTTTTTGGCATGTAATGAAATATAATATTACAGAAATCAGGCCCAAGGAGATCTGGGGAGAAGCTGAAATTATACTATATGAATATTCAAAAGAAATGATGGAACTGCTAGCCACTATATACCCATGATAATTGGTAGAGTTCTTAAATTTAGATTCATATCCTAATCCACCCAACAATTACTATTGTGGCTCAGAGGTTAAAACGTCTGCCTCCAATGCGGGAACCCCGGGTTCGATCCCTGGGTCGGGAAGATCCCCTGGAGAAGGAAATGGCAATCCACTCCAGTATTCTTGCCTGGAGAATCCCATGGACAGAGAAGCCTAGTACATTACAGTCCACGGGGTCGCAGAGTCGGACATGACTGAGCAACTTCACTTTCACCTTCACCTATCCACTATGAAAAATTCTCTACAGCAAGGATTAAAGTATCACCAGCATAAGAGAGGAAATGGTATGCTATGTGGGAAGGAGATGGTTATTTCAAGGTGGGAATGATCATTTCTAGATAAGGAAGGTTTTCTGGCAGAAGGGGACAATGAACTGATCTTAAAGGCTGAATAAAAAATGTGGAATGTTCAGAAATCAGGGAGCAGTTTTTATGAATAATGAGCACAGAGATGAGAAAGTGTAGGGAGTCCAGCGCAGTGAATAGTAATTCAGGTAGTCAGAGGCAGAGGAGATGTCGAGAGGAGAGCTACCAGATTTGCAGAGCAGATTCGTGGAAGGTCATGACACAGACTAAACACATGGATATGTGGGAAATGGGTTCAGCCTTCACAAGCTGTAAGCAGGATTAAATAAAAACTTTAACAATTAGAGCAGACAGGAGAGCTACAGGGCTGGGACAGCCCACTTCTGGGCCCCTTAGCTGCTGTAAAGGATTGAACGGATTGACGGGAAGAGTTAGGACAGCTAGAGTGTGGGGAGAAGTGGCACTGGGGGCTGTGAAAGAGGTGACCATTTACCAATGAGTACAGGGTATTTCATAACCTTGGCAACTAATACAACCAGACCAATGTATGCTAGCTGAATTTCAGTATTAAGGTTAAATAAATAAATAAGAGAGAGATAAAGAAATAAGAGAGAGACAAATAAATAAATACATGCCTCAAGCTTACTTAAGCTTCTGTTTTTCAGATCTGTGGACTGGATCTCTACTTGGGTATGCCATAGAGACCTCAAACTCAGCAGGTCTATCACTAACCCCATCGTATTCTTCCCTAAACATGTAACATCTTATGATCACTTAAGAGAATGGCGTCATAAACTCCTCAGGCACTCATGCCACAATGTGGGGATCATTACCAGGCCTAGAACATCATTGTCAGCACATGAACCACCTTCCTAGTCTGGGTGAACCATCATTATGTGAATTTTGATGGGAGCCAGGGCTACTCTCTCTCTCACACTGTATGTCTGCCTCCAGGACCTTCAAAATTTCCAGAACATATCAAACATAAGGTAGTCCTGAATCACAGGCACTCTTGCATTTTCCCTGTAAGACTATCTTCCTATCCCCTGACTTTCTGATCACCTTATATAACATTTTAGGGATACAGGTGAAATATAGTCAAACATATTCTTCAAATACATTAGTTTAATTGTGCCTATATTAAGTAATATATTAATCTGGAAATTCTCTATTATTCAACTCTGACATTTTATAAATCAATAATAAATTGTTTTTGATAATTTTTCTTTAAGAATTCTCACTATTTCTCTTCCCACTGTTTCTGAAATTCATATTAATAATATGTTGGTCTTACTGGAATATTCTCCAGTTTTAATTTTTTTTTTTCTCACCACTGCTCATCCTTATCTTTCTGGAAATTTCTGCAGCTTCATCTTCCAAACCTTTTACTGAATGATCTACTTCATAAATGATGAATTTCCAAGAGTTCTTTCTTATTCTCTGAATGAATAGGTTCCTACTCTCTTTTTCACATAGGCTGTGTCTTTCTCTTATATCTTTGAGGCTTTAACTGTTTTCTTTGAAGTTTTCTTCTGCTCCCTGCATTGCTCTGATGTCTTTGAGTTCTCTTTTCCTGTTTCTTCACTCTGGTCTCTGTCTTTCATGCCAGATACTTTAATCAAAGGTTGAGTGATTCTTAGCTATCTACTTATATTTAATAACGAAGCATGAAAAAGCTATTTTGAAGCTAGCATATGAACTGATAGACTTAATGATAAAGTATTTCAGCAAAAAGTCAGATAATTTTTTTTTTTTTTTAACTACATAGTGTATTAGGTTAGAGGCTATGTTGCTTCAACAAAGAGGTCCCCAAACACAGTGGCTCACACAAGTTGAGAGTTTACTTCTTTCTCTTTTAACATTTCATAGTCGATGGTTGGTCCAGGCTGCTGCTGCTGCTCTTTCTACTCTGTTCTGCTGCTCCACTGTCTCCCAGGGTCCTGTCCTTCCCTTATCAGCACCACAACCACATCCCACCCTAGAAGGGAAGGAGGGAAAGGGGAGAAAGAAGTCGAGGCTCCTCACAGGGCTCAGAAAAGTTTAGTCAGCGGTCACACCTCACCGCAAGGGCGCCTGGGAAATGTAGTTGCAGCCTGGGCAGCCATGTTCCTCGCCAAAACTTGCAGGTATTCTATTAGTAAAAAGGATAGAAGGGAAAAGAGATAGGGGCGGGGGCGTCAGAGCCTGCTCCAAATTATGACCTCCGAAATGACAGGATCTCACTAGAGGTGGATCGCCCAATCTCCTCCCTTGCCATTCACTCTCAAGTGTTCCTCATGCCCATCTCCTCTGTGCCTCTGGCAGTCTTTTGGTTTACTTCTTCCAGGGGATAAACTTCTTGTTTTATGTGAGGAGGGGAAGGGGTGAGGCCTGGTTTCCTGTCTAAGGGGAATGGGGATGCGATCTGGGGTGCAGTGACTCCTTGGACAGACTTTCTTCTAAATCCCCTACTTCTCAGCCTTCTACCCCACCCCTCTCCTGTGGTTCCCAATGCCTTTATTTTTTCAGGTGTTCTTTGAATGCCTGTATTGCAGGAACTTGTTTGACTTTCCTTACATCCTTCTGTCAGTTTTCAGTCTTTAAAAAGTCTAGTTCAAGGTTACATATATCTCTCCTAGTGTCATCAAAGGTGAAGTCTGAATTTCTGTTTCTTGTTCACTTTATTATTATTTTGAAAAAGGGGAAAGAGGTGAAAATGACTTTCCTGCTCCATCTTGAAACTGGAAATAGTTTTTTCATCTGTACATGATATTATCACTGGAAATTTTATCCCAAGCCACAAATATCCATTTGCTTAAAATAAGAAGAGTTTTATTTTTCCATTCATCCTGTGGGTGTACACTCATGATCTCCACAAAGTAACCACTAATTGTATTTCATTTTGAAGTGATCTTTAAAAGGCTTATTTGCAATGATATCCAAGACTTGCTGTTGAAAAGTCATTCCCCATCCCTGCCCCCAAATACTTATTTAATCTATATTGAATTTCTTTGCTTCCTTGGTCAAATGACCTCTATAAGCATACAAACTAGCAGTGACATAGGTAGTTCTGGGCTACTGTGTCTTTCCTAAACAGTTCTTTGTGGCTCAAAATAAAGTAATTGACAGTGTGCCCTATGACGTAAAAGGTTTTAAAGACCTTAATGTAAGGCAACCCTTTATCCTGAAAGATAATTTTGAGGAACAAAATTTTATATAAAAACTTTATAATTTGGCATGTCTTTTACTTTCCTACTTTCGCTTATGTCAGATTATGTACACAGTACACCTTCTTCAATTTCTTTCTCTAACTCATGTTCATTCTTCGAGACTCATTTCAGGTGTCAGCTCCTACAAGAAGCCTGCCTTGACTGCCGCCCCGAGCTCTTCCAAAGGCTGATCAAGTGCGCCCTTGTATTTCTGTATCACTCAGTGCTTCTCTAAATAGCATTTACTATATTGCAATCCCTGGTTTATTTGTCATTTTCCTCCACTAAACTGTGAGCTTCTGGAGGACAAGGTCCATATCTTATTTAATCTTCACATTCCAAGCGCCTATAAACCGTGCCTGGAACATAGCACTTGCTGGTTATATATTCATTTATTGAAGGAATAAAAGAAATCCTGGCTTCTAACTGTAATAAAAGTCCCTCAGTGAAATAAAGGGCAGAGGAATCAGGAGGGATCATTCACTTTGGTTACTTCCATTCACTCATTCCCTCAATGGCTCAGTATTATCTGAGTCAAGCATAGAAAACATCTTCTGTAAGACTCAATTCAATGACATTTCAGAAAGAGAAACTTATCTTGGAGAATTAAGCCACTGGATTGCTGATCAGATAAAACAATGCATAAATGTAGGCTCTGAGTATCTGTCTTAGTCAAGGCCCTTTGACTGCAATGGGCAGGTTAAAGTGAGGGGGATTTATGGACTCAGAAAACACAGAAGCCCTATAATGTGCAGCCATACTAGAGAGAAGAGCCGTAGAGGACAGGAAAATTTCATGAGCAGAAATAAAATCCAAGCAGACTTGGGCTATAGTCTTCCCTTTTCCATATGTCAGCCAGATACATAGAAGAAAACAGCAACTGCCCTAGTGTGGATTTTGACTTCTAGGCTGAACAGCTGACTGCAAGGTTTGAGCTTCTCTACTGCCTTCATCCCGGAGAAGGCAATGGCACCCCAGTACTCTTGCCTGGAAAACCCCATGGATGGAGGAGCCTGGTAAGCTGCAGTCCATGGGGTCGCCAAGAGTCGGACACGACTGAGCGACTTCACTTTCACTTTTCACTTGCATGCATTGGAGAAGGAAATGGCAACCCACTCCAGTATTCTTGCCTGGAGAATCCCAGGGATGGGGGAGCCTGGTGGGCTACCATCTATGGGGTCACACAGAGTCAGACACGACTGAAGTGACTTAGCAGCAGCACGGCAACTGCCTTCATCCACTGCAGATGCCATGACATGGGCCCATCCGTCATGTGGGATGTCTCCCAACTCACGGGGGATGTGCAGGCAGACTTACAGCTGTACTAATGGGACTCATGGTGGGGGAAGGGCTACATCAGAATAAGTTTCTGAGGTAGACAGGAATGGGCTGCAGGAACAGCAGACACAACCTATGACTCTTTTTTAAAGGGTCAGGCATAGTATTAGTCGCTTCAGTCATCTCCGACTCTTTGCAACTCCATGGGCTGCAGCCTGCCAGGTTACTCTGTCCGTGGGATTTCCCAGGCAAGAATACTAGAATGTGTGGCCATTTCCTTCTCCAGGAGATCTTCCCAGCCAAAGGATCGAACCTGGGTCTCCCACATTGCAGGCAGACTCTTTACCATCTGAGCTACCAGGGAAGACCAACGATCTAGCTAAATGCAAGAGCACCTCTGTGACTAAGCCTAACCACCGACCCCCTGCTTAAAGTTGTGGTTGGTCTCCCAGGACCAAGCAAGCCAGGAGAGAGGCAAACCGAGCAAAATGTAAAGCATATATAGTCAGCAAGACTGTACTGATTTTTGTGCAGTTTATTTACTCCTCCAGGGACTCTTTCTCAGGGTTTACTCCCCCACTTCAGTCTGTATAGGTTCTCCCTCCCCAGCCACCCTGTGCTTTGGGAGATCTTTGGCATATCTCTCCCAGGATATTTATCATCTGCATCCTTGTCAATCTTTCCCACTTCTTGAGGTTGGGGATAATACCATATATCTTTTGGTATGAACAAGGGTATACTTTTTTTAAATTGGAGGATAATTGCTTTACAATGTTGTGGTGGTCTCTGCCGTACATCAACGTGAGTCAGTCATAATTATATATGTATTCCTCCTCTCTTGAGCCTCCCTTCCCCCCAAGGGTATACTTTTAATAAATGAATATTATGCCATAAGCTCTGTAATCTTGGAGCCTAGTATACACCTGGGTCATGTTAGAACAATGAGCAATTTTAAAAATCAGGAAGAAAGGAAAACATCTGGAAATTAATTGCCTTTTAAAAGTTCTATATAGATTTAATACTTTCATCTGATTTCATACATTAATATCAGCAGGGCAGATATCCATGTGTTCATCTTCTAGAAGTCTGTAAGTTCGGAGATAATTATAAGACAAAATTTTATTAGGGTCAATCTTCAAATACAGAAGAGACTAGTGAAGAGAGTCTGGGTGGGGTTCATAACAAAGCTGAGGACTAATCGACTCTGATGGTGGCTGATTTTGTTTTCACAACGGTCGATTTAAGCTGACAATAACCATCTTATTTCTAGATTTAGACACTTTTTTTTTCCAGGTGCAAAGATGACTTGAATTTGCTGCACGTTTAGTTCTGTTTAAATGCATCTAGATGGCATGTAGGCCATTATTCGTTTCAGCTAAACTCGAAGAAAAGGGAGATTTTGACAGTTCTTTGATGTTGATGTTTTACATAAAGGTCCATTTCCATATCTCTAAATTGAGTACAGGGACATCCTTCTCCCAAGGCCACAGTGAAGGGATAAGTAAGTTGATGTCAGTTCACCACAGTGCCTGCCTAGGACATTGCAGGTTCTTGTCCATGTTTATGGATCTGAATCAATTTAATGAAATACGAATTCAAGTCCAAAGATGCTTCTTTGTCTTTTTTTTCCCTCACGGAATGCAACTTTTCTTATAAAGAATTTCTTTCTCAGAGGATTGCCAGCAAGAAAACAGAAAGTTTTAATGAAACAGTGAGGAACAAAAAGTCTGAAAAACAGAGGATCTGGATGCTGTTCCCTGCTTCCTCTCAGCTGCTGCAGCTGCTCCAACCCCACTCAATTCTCTTCTACTGAGAAACCCAAGGCCTTCATGTGCCATTTCTCCTCTGCTTCAGGAGGTAAAGGGAAGCCAAAGGAGGAGTCAGAAAGCATGTCAAAAGGTGTCTTTTCTTCTCTTGCCTGCTGGAGCATCAAATCAGAAACCCACGGTTCCCTCTGGACAGCTCTGGCACCACGGGGCCTCAGTGAATCACTCTGACATGTTAGAGATGGATTCAGAAGAGGCCATGGTCAATAAAGGCTGAGCTCTCCAGGATCCCAGGACACAGAATGAATGAAACAGAGCACTGAAGTGTGAAGCAGAATTCCAGTTACTCCTACCTAAAATACACGGAAGAACTGTACAAAAAAGATCTTCATGACCCAGATAATCATGATGATGTGATGACTAATCTAGAGCCAGACATCTTGGAATGTGAAGTCAAGTGGGCCTTAGAAAGCATCACTACGAACAAAGCTAGTGGAGGTGATGGCATTCCAGTTGAGCTGTTTCAAATCCTGAAAGATGATGCTGTGAAAGTGCTACACTCAATATACCAGCAAATCTGGAAAACTCAGCAGTGGCCACAGGACTGGAAAGGGTCAGTTTTCATTCCAATTCCAAAGAAAGGCAATGCCAAAGAATGCTCAAACTACCGAACAATTGCACTCATCTCACATGCTAGTAAAGTAATGCTCAAAATTCTCCAAGCCAGACTTCAGCAATACGTGAACCGTGAACTCCCTGATGTTCAAGCTGGTTTTAGAAAAGGCAGAGGAACCAGAGATCAAATTTGGAAGCAACAGGGAGAACTGGACATGGAACAACAGACTGGTTCCAAATAGGAAAAGGAGTACGTCAAGGCTGTATATTGTCACCCTGCTTATTTAACTTCTATGCAGAGTACATCATGAGAAACGCTGGACTGGAAGAAACACAAGCTGGAATCAAGATTGCCGGGAGAAATATCAATAACCTCAGATATGCAGATGACACCACCCTTATGGCAGAAAGTGAAGAGGAGCTAAAAAGCCTCTTGTTGAAAGTGAAAGAGGAGAGTGAAAAAGTTGGCTTAAAGCTCAACACTCAGAAAACGAAGATCATGGCATCTGGTCCCATCACTTCATGGAAAATAGATGGGGAAACAGTGGAAACAGTGTCAGACTTTATTTTTTGGGGCTCCAAGATCACTGCAGATGGTGACTGCAGCCATGAAATTAAAAGGCGCTTACTCCTTGGAAGAAAAGTTATGATCAACTTAGATAGTATATTCAAAAGCAGAGACATTACTTTGCCGACTAAGGTCCGTCTAGTCAAGGCTATGGTTTTTCCTGTGATCATGTATGGATGTGAGAGTTGGACTGCGAAGAAGGCTGAGCGCCAAAGAATTGATGCTTTTGAACTGTGGTGTTGGAGAAGACTCTTGAGAGTCCCTTGGACTGCAAGGAGATCGAACCAGTCCATTCTGAAGGAGATCAACCCTGGGATTTCTTTGGAAGGAATGATGCTAAAACTGAAGCTCTAGTACTTTGGCCACCTCATGCGAAGAGTTGATTCATTTGAAAAGACCCTGATGCTGGTAGGGATTGGGGGCAGGAGGAGAAGGGGACGACCGAGGATGAGATGGCTGGATGGCATCACGGACTCAATGGACATGAGCCTGAGTGAACTCCGGGAGTTGGTGATGGACAGGGAAGCCTGGCGTGCTGCGATTCATGGGATCGCAAAGAGTCGGACATGCCTGAGCGACTGAACTGAACTGAACTGAACTACCTAAAATACTTGTCACATTTTGCCTATCCACCATCAGCACCCTTGTCTAAGTCACTCTCATTTTTGCTTGAATGACTGCAATCCATTTACATGCTCACCGACTCCAGCCCTTTCATACTTTCATAGTAGCCAGGGGATCTTTTAACAAACTAGGTCAGATAAGGGCCAGAATCTGTACTGCTGGCTCACCAGCTGCAGCCTTGCTGGCCTCTCTAGATGCATTTTTGCTCACTCCCCTCGGGCACACTGATAAATCCTTTCAGCCTCCTCCTTTCATTGGGTCTTTGCCTCCTCAGTGAACACTCTTCCCCTAACTCTTGCTTCAGCATCTCCTACTCCTCTTTCACTTTCAGCTGAACTGTCCCCTGCCTCAATAGCACTTCAACAGACCCCCTGCTTGGTGTTTCATGCACCCTGCACTTTTCCTTCACAACATTCATGGCAACTTACAATTTTATATTTGTTTCATGTCCACTGTTACCTGCAGAGGAAAAGCTCCTGAGGGCAGAGAATCTGTTTTACCAACCACTGTGTAGCTAAGACCCAACATACTGCTTGGCTCATTGTTAAGTATGTGTGCTTAGTCACTCAGTCGTGTCCCATTCTTTGTGACCCCATGGACTGTAGCCCGCCAGGCTCCTCTGTCCATGAGGATTCTCCAGACAAGAATACTGGTATGGGTTGCCATGACCTCCTCCAGGGGATCTTCCCAACCTAGGGATCGAACCCAGGTCTCCTGCACTGCAGGTGGATTCTTTACAGACTGAGCCACCAGGGAAGCCCTGTTAAGTAAGTTGAAAGCAACAAGGTGTTTGTTAAGCACCCACTCTTTTGTTGGGGATGTCCTCTGAAGTAGTACTGAAATCTTTCTTAAGAGCTATATTATATATATCATCTATAGGAAGAATCTTCATAGAGAAGGGTTCCTTTTCACAAAATTTCTACCAAGACATTATTTTCAACCCACCACGGTTCCATATGATGAATTATTTTCAATCACAGCCACATTCAACCAGTGTTTAATATTAGTTTGAAGTGCTGGATTATCAGACATAAGCTTTGCACGAGTTCATGGAACTCTGAACTTGGGGCTCTGTGTGACTCAGTTTCCCTATCAGTAAAAGGAGTGGGTTTGAAGAAACTGCCCTCTGAAATTCTAATTGAAAATCAGACTTATAAAGAAGATATTATGACTATCATATTACTTCTGGAAAACATGAGAACAGGCAGCTCACAAGATAAATAAAAATGGCCAAGAGTACCAAAAGAGTTAATTTAAAAAAATGAAGCACCATCTTTGCTGATCAGATCGGCCAAAGTGAAAAATAATAAGACTCTTGTGTAGCATTTCCTTGTTCAAAAAAATAATTTTCATCACTGTACAATATTTGAAGTGGCTATCTGGCACTATGTACAAAATGTCTTAAAAACATATGCTGTTGTTCAGTCGCTCAGTCATGTCCAACTCTTTGCAACCTCATGGACTGCAGCATGCCAGGCTTTCCTGTCATTCACCATCTCCCAGAGCTTGAGCAAACTCATGTCCATCGAGTTGGTGATGCGATCCAACCATCTCGTCCTCTGTCATCCCCTTCTCCTCCTGCCTTCAATCTTTACCAGCATCAGGGTGGCAGATTATAGTTTCCAAAGATGGCCACAACAACATAGCCCCTTATCCCATTATACTCTTCCCACAGTGTGGTCCTGATGCTGCTCCGTTGAGAGGTGGGAGTCTACGTATCTTCCCCAACCTGCACGGGCCTCTACAGTGGAAGTGATGCCGCATGGATTCCAAGGCCGAGTTAGAAAAGACCACATTGCTTCTAGAGCTCTAGTGGCACACAAGCCTTTGGAGCCCTAAGCTGCCATGTGAGAAGCCTAGCTACCCTGAAGTGACAGGCTGAAGAGATGGCACACAGATGGAGAAAAGTGCTGGGGAGTTCCAGCTGTTCCCACCCCAGGTATGAAACTCTGCCCCACCCAGCACCACAGAGCTGAGTAAAAGCCTTCAGAAGAGTCCAGCTTCCCCGGCTAATGTCAAATGGGACAGAAATAAGCCACCCTAACTGAATCCTGTCCAGACTGCAGATTCATGAGTAAAATTAATGACGTTTGAAGTACTAAGTTTTGGGTAGTTTGTTATATAGCACTAAATAATTAAAACATTATATATATTACTAGGTTAAAAGATATATGTATTCATACATATATGATATATAGATAGAGTTCTGGAGTAGTTATATAGTACTAGATAACTAGAACACTATATGTTATATATATGCTATATACTATAATATATATTACTGCATTTAGAGATAGCTATATAATTTATACACGTGTATTTACATATCAGTCTATCTATATATAGGTGTATACATCTAGATATCTTTTAACCTAGCAATTTCATTTCTAAGAATTTGTTAAGAAAATACTTAGAAACTATGCAAAAATGACTCTGTATCATTATTCATAAAATGAAATATTTTGAAGCAATCAAAACTGACTCTGTAGCATTATTCATAAAATGAAATATTTTGAAGCAATCTAAAATGTTCAGCAGTAGGCAAATGATGAAATATATTTCTCTATATTCATATGATCAGTTACTAAGCAGACAACAAAAAGGTGATGATATGAAGCTGCAGTTGCTGACAAGATAGTCATGAATCAAAAATTATAATTAATCAAATTCTTTGTGCCTAAAGTCCATTTTTCTTACCAGTTTTTTATAGGACCTTACATGCAAATAAATGGGCCTTGGGTGTAAAAAACTAGATTAATCATATTCATCAGTAGCTCATGTCTGGCTCTTTTAAAAATTTTTTATTCATACAAAGATATTAAAGGATATTTGCATGCACCCTCACCAGCAACTAACCTTCCCTCCCTCCCTCCCTCTCCTTCTCTCTCTCTCACGGGTAGAAAACAGTCCCATTTTTTACATATCTAGGATATAAACTTCTTGTTATATGTTGCAAATATTTTTTCTGTTTTTAAACTGTTTTCATGGCATGTTTTGTAGCACAGATGTTATAATATGGTCAGATTTTATATGGTCAAATCTCTCAATCTTTTCCTTTATAGTTGCTTAGACCTTTCTTTTAAGAGCTAAAGACATTGTTAATGATTACCATTAGCAAGTGCCAGAGCCACTGAATAGACTCATTTGGACAGGACTGTCCTTTCTGCATTGGGCACTGAAGTCTGACCTTCAGTTAATACTTTGCTGCCACCGTTCAGGGAGCCTATACTTCTGTGATCCTGGGTTCTAGACAAGTGGTTTGTCTGATACTTTTGTTCAAAAAGAGCAATTCCATTCCTTAATGAACTAAGCTTTATTGATGGGATATGAGCTGGTATTTAGTGTGCTTATAACATACAAAGCATGCTAATATATTTCTTGTTCCTCCAAGGAAATAAAAATAATGTTCAAAATAATATTTCCATAGGCATTTCATAAAATGCAAGTTTCTAAGTTCTACAACTTTTCCTAAACAGAATCTTTCAGTGGTTTATGCAAATCCAGGCAGTTCCAGCTTTAGATGTCTTACCTGCTTTTGATGAAAGCCTTGACTTGACAAATACACCAAGATTTATTGCTTTATGGCATCTGGCCAGATATGAGTTCATGAGATTTTATAATTCTTCCCCTACTCCCATTGTATTTCTTCAAGGACATAATCTTATATTTTATAGTGATATAGTGTGAGGCATTTTAATTCTTTTAAAATCCACAGCATGAAGACATCTTAAAATTCAATTTTATTATAAGTCTAAAAATGTTAATGAATTGTTGAAAACATGATCTAAAACAAAATAAGATGTTATCCTCTGAATAAGATAGGAAGGTGGGGCAGAGGGTAGTATGTGCTTCAGTTCAGTTCAGTTCAGTCGCTCAGTCGTGTCCGACTCGTTGCAACCCCATGAATCGCAGCATGCCAGGCCTCCCTGTCCATCACCAACTCCCGGAGTTCACCCAGACCCACACTCATGGAGTCAGTGACACCATCGAGCTTAATTCCCTGTTAATGCTTGGGGAAAATCGGAGAGCTCCCTTGGCTTTAACTGTACTACTATGGTAATTTCTGAGTCTATATTTTCAGTCGTAATCATCCACCTAAGTTCTAATTGTCTACCAAAACTTTTGCACTTGTCATGTCATATACAATAAAGTCAAGTAAGACCAAATCAACCTACCATTTCCCAATTTCTGTCAGTGGTACCACCAATACTTGAAATCCTATAGTCACCTTTGCCCTTTTGTTTACCCAATCAAATCCCGTTGACATTTTAACCATTTAGTCATTCAATAAACACTGACTATACACTACTCCCTTCTATTGTAGTAAAATATTATTATTGTTTAGACTTTGAGTTGTGTCTGACTCTTTTGCAGCCCCATGGACTGCAGTCTGCCAGGCTCCTCTGTTCATGGGATTTCCTAGGCAAGAAAACAGATGTGGATTGAACTGAACCAGGGGATCTTCCTGACTCAGGGATAGAACCCGCGTCTCCTGCACTGGTAGATGGGTTCTTACCACTGAGTTATCAGGGAAAACCCATTTTAAGTCACTACCCACCTATTAACATTTGCTAAAATCAAAAGGACTGAACGCATGGATTACTGACAAGGATGTGGAGGAAATGTAATTCATATACTGCTAGTGGGAATGCAACTTCAGAAAAATACTTCGGCAGTTTCTTTAACAAAGAAGGCAATGGCACCCCACTCCAGTACTCTTGCCTGCAAAATCCCATCGACGGCGGGGCCTAGTAGGCTGCAGTCCATGGGGTCACTAAGAGTCAGACATGACTGAGCCACTTCCCTTTCACTTTTCACTTTTATGCATTGGAGAAGGAAATGGCAACCCACTCCAGTGTTCTTGCCTGGAGAATCCCAGGGACACGGGAGCCTGATGGGCTTCCGTCTATGGTGTCACACAGAGTTGGACACAACTGAAACGACTTAGCAGCAGCAGGAGCAGCAGCAGTTTCTTTAAAAGTTAACCATATATCTATCATACGATCAGCCACTTCACTCCTGGGAATTTCCCCAAGAAAAATGAAAACATACCAAAGAGAATGAAAATATACAAAAGAGTATTCTATTATACTAGAACACTTATTCATCGAAGCCCCAAATGGGAAACAACCTAAATGTCCATCAGTAGATGAATGGATAAACAAACGGTGACACAGTCATACAAAGCAATGCTACTAGGCAATGAAAAGGAATGAACCATTTATACATGTTATACACAGATGAATCTGAATTATTCAAATTAATTATGCTGAGTCTAAAAGTCAGAGAACAAATATACTGTATGATTCCATTATATAAAACTCTTAAAATATAAACTAATACAATATGACAGAAAGTAGATTAGTGGTTACCTAGGCTGAGGGTAGGGGAACAGGAATGGGAATGGAGGAAGGGGTTATATCTCTGCTGTTGGAGATGGGTTGTTTTCATTTTTGTCCATATTTGTAAACTTACCAAAACTGCCATAAACATTGTCAAAAATTATCAAACTTATAAAAAATGCCAAAATAGCATTATTCACCTGTATTGTTCTTTTATGATACAAAGTATATATTCAATAAATGTTCTTTAGTGAATTAATCACTGGAGAATTAAATGTATAGCTGCCTGAATGTAAGGTCTGAAAAACTAAATTACTGGGTCAAAGAACAGCCAGGTTTTAACAATTTTTATACAGTGCCAAATTTTACTCCAAAAAGATGCCAAATGTTAAGTGGGTTTATATTTATTTTTTTGCACCATAATTTATCCATACATAACTACTACTGATCTGTTGATGAAAATGTTCAGTTTTCTTTTTAATGTGCAATTATTTTTCTATTGTCCTGTATGCAGGACAAGAAGCAACAGTGAGAACTGGACATGGAACAACAGAATGGTTCAAAGCTAGGAAAAGAGTAAGCCAAGGTTGTATATTGTCACCCTGCTTATTTAATTTACATGCAGAGTGAAGAAGTGAAGTGAAGTCGCTCAGTCGTGTCTGACTTTTTGTGACCCCATGGACTGTAGCCTATCAGGCTCCTCCATCCATGGGATTTTCCAGGCAAGAGTGCTGGAGTGGATTGCCATTTCCTTCTCCAGGGGATCTTCCTGACCCAGGAGTTGAACCCGGGTCTCCCGCATTGCAGGCAGACGCTTTACCGTCTGAGCCACCAGGGAAACCTTGAAATGCTGGGCTGGATGAAGCTCAAGCTGAAATCAAGATCGCCAGGAGAAATGTCAATTACCTCAGATATGCAGATGACACCACCCTTATGGAAGAAAGCAAAGAGGAACTAAAGAGCCTCTTGATGAAGTTGAAAGAGGAGAGTGAAAAAGCTGGTTTAAACTCAACATTCAAAAAACTAACATCATAGCAACCACCCCATCTCTTCATGGCAAATAGATGGGGGAACAATGGAAACAGTGAGAGACTTTATTTTCTTGGGCTCCAAAATCACTGCTGATTGTGGCTGTAGCCATGAAATTAAAAGATGTTCCTTGAAAGAAAAGCTATCACAAATCTATACAGTGTATTAAAAAGCAGACATCACTTTGCTGACAAAGGTCTGTCTAGACAAAGCTACAGTTTTTCCAGTAGTCACGTATGGATGTGAGAGCTGGACCATAAAGAAGGCTGAGCACCCGAGAACTGATACTTTCAAACTATGGTGCTGGAGAAGACTCTTCAAGAAGACTCTTCAAGACTGGACAGCAAGATCAAACCAGTCAATCCTAAAGGAAATCAACCCTGAATATTCACTGGAAAGACTAGTGCTGAAGCTACAATACTTTGACCACCTGATGTGAAGAGCCAACTTATTGGAAAAGAGCCTGATGCTGGTAAAGTTTGAGGGCAAAAGGAGAAGGGGACGACAGAGGATGAGATGGTTGGATGGCATCACTGACTCCATAGACATGAGTTGAGCAAGCTCTGAGAGTTGGTGATGGACAGGGAAGCCTGGCATGCTGCAGTCCATGGGGTCACAAAGAGTCGGATACAACTTAGTAACTGAACAACAATAATCTATCAATGAATTTGACTTTATTGTTTATTTGCTTATTAGCCATTTTCACTCCTTCTTCTAGCTCTTTTTGCACCAAATTTGTATGGCACACAATTAACACTCTAATATACATTTTTATTTGTATTGAATAATTTGGCATTTTATCACCTTACCATACAATGTGGGTATATATCTTGATATTGTCTTTGTGTAGCTTATGTAGAGGCTTGACAGGGCCTCTTTTAGTTGCTGCTGTTGGCCTTATAATCCCAGCATGCAATATTACTATTCACTAATTGTTTTTCCCATGTGTATATAGAACACACTTTTTTCTTTTCTTTCATATATATTTTTTAGATAGATTAAGATTAACTGATATAGTACTCAGTGCTTAGTTACTTATGTCTGACTCTTAGCGACCCCATGGACCATAGCCTGCCAGGCTTCTCTGTCCATGCGGTTTTCCAGGCAAGAATACTGGAGTGGATTGCCATTTCCTCCTCCAGGGGTTTCTCCCAATCCAGGGATCAAACCCATGCCTCCTGTGTCTCCTTCATTGCAAGAGGATTCTTTACCACTGAACCACCAGGGAAGCCCCTAACTGATATAGGGACCATATTAATTATATATTACCAACGTAAAGGAAGGTTATATAACTTAGTTATATGTAATTAGTGGGTGATCTGAGTCAAAACATAAAAGATTATCAAAGGACAGAATAGGGTGTTGGTCTGATATGATTCCAACTATGGTTCTACAGCATTATTTTTAAGGGATTTAGAGCTCATTCCTTTAACTGCAGTTTTCTCCTGTACAAAATGTGTGCAAACTCAGGATAAGGACATAAACTTTGCAGAACATCATAAATAAGACACCAGAATGACCACCAGGAACCCAGGACAGTGCCCCTATTCACAGATCTTCCTCGTGTGGCCTATTCATTCCATCCACTCAGCAAGTTCTTAAGTCCTACTGGGTGCTGATGATATAAGAGTGATCAAACTAGACAATGTTCCTGACCCCACAAAAGGTAAGGTCTACTGTGGAGAAGAGAAAAATAGACAATTAAAATATAGTCTGGTATGTGCTATATAACAGGGAACTACAGAATGACATCAGAATATGTCCAAGGGGTACCTTGATAAATAGATGCATAAGAGATTCCATTCTCCCCTTTAATGAATATATTATGAAATCCTTAAAGTACTTAATAGTGCTTTATTATTATATTGGATCATCTGTAATTTAGCAAACAATGGGTTCTTTCAAAATTAAATTATATTTAAGTATAATAAACATACAGAAAGCACTCATATCTTAAGCATACAGCATGATGAGCCTTGGCAAACTGATACAATCATGTAATCAGCCCCCAGAAGAAGAAATAAACAGGGCCAACATCAAGAAGTCTTCTCCATGCTCCCTAAATGGGCTTCTAACAGAACAGATTGGTTTTTCCTGAACTTTTAAATGAAATCATGTAGCACGAATTCTTCTGTGTCTGGCTCTGTGTCTGGTTGTGGATTGCACATTATCACTGCTGTTTTGTATTCCCTGTGTGAATCCACAGATATATCTTAACATATGTTGACAGACTGTGGGGTAATTTTTAGGTTAGGGCTATTATTAGCATGGCTCCTACGACATTCTAAAACATATCTTCTAGTTAATATATGTATGCACTTCTATTCAATATTCACTTAGGACTGGAGTTGGTGGATCCTACAGTGTGTGTACATTCAGTTTTAGAAATAGGCAACAGGAGCTTTTAATATCACAGAATAGGCAGAAATAGAACTTTCAGATTTGCTTGGAATTAAGTTAACAAGTAATTTGATTAGTTGCTATTTGTTGAGCACATCCCGTTAGCCAGGCATTGTTTTTTTTTCTGGCTTTTCCCTCATAGCCCTCAGGAAAACATTTCTGCTATAAGATTAAATAAAAAGCCAGAATATAAAACTGTGTACGTATATATATGTATACATACACAAAATATAAAACCGTGTGCTTGTGCGTATATATATATATCAGATATTCAGAACTATGTTAAAATATCATGGTATACAGGAAAACAACCTAGAAGAAAAATAAGTCAGCAACATAAGAATAATTGTCTTTATTAAGTGGAAGATCTATTAACAATTTTTTTCTACTTTTTTATATTTTCTAGGACTACCAGCCATATAAAATTTCACATAAGTTTTGATCTGAGTCCACAGCATACCTAATTGAAGACAGTATCGTGTTCAGAAGCTACAATATTCTCTGCCCTAGTGAAAGCTCAATGACTAGTAGAGAATTCTATGTCACACACTTAGCATACGCTTCTTAAATCTTCTTATATTTTGTTGCAAAGTCTTGAACTCACAAAAAAATCACAATTAGAAGAGGTGTTTTCAAATACTTTTGCTCTGCAAGCTTTTTTTTTTTTTTAAACATTTTATATGGAAAGCTAATACATAAAAGTGAGGGACTTGGAGCATTTGGTAGAAGCCTTGGGAACCAGAGCCCACTTGCTTAGCTCTCTAAGGTAGATGGTCCTAAGCGTCTTCAATTCAATCCATTCATTTTCTAGAAAAAAAAAAAAAAAAAAGCCAAAACAAGGCCATAAAACAAGATAGCTGTAGATATTCTGACTTGCGAGTCTAATCTTTTGCAACCCACCAAGGACTTCCCTGGTAGCTCAGCTGATAAAGAATCTACCTCTAATGCAAGAAACCCTGGTTCAATTCCTAGATGGGGAAGATCCTCTGGAGAAGGGATAGGCTACCCACTCCAGTACTCTTGGGCTTCCCTGATGGCTCAGTTGGTAAAGAATCCGCCTGCAACATGAAGACCTGGTTTTGACCCCTGGGTTGGGAAGATCCCCTGGAGAAGGGAAAGGCTACGCACTCCAGTATTCTGGCCTGGATAATTTCATAGACTGTATAGTCCCTGAGGCCACAAAGAGTTGGACACAACTGAGCGACTTTAGATTGCATTTCAAGTGGACTCTTCACTCTCCAATTATAGAAGCAATGTCTTACATCTCCATGTCCCCCATCCAGGCCAGCATAGACAGATGGCAGTACTCAGAATATCTTTTCTAATCAAACAATTGATATACACTTGCTATTCAATTGGAACAGGCCAGATCACCACCCAAGGTGAAACATATACAAAAAGTTTACACATGCTTTTTATAAAGAAACTAGGGACCATTTCAGTCTCCAAACCTAATCTGTTCAGTGGCACCAAGGACATTTCCCAACACCAATAAGAGGAAGATTAAGAAGTTAAACAATAAATCAGCTGAGGTTATGTAATGGACTTAAAATCAACAGAGGAAGAAGACCTATATTGAAGAAACTCCTACCAGCCCAGAGCAATTAATGTGGTGAACAGATGGGAAGGGAAGTGGACTATTTTCAAGCTTTAAAAGGAAGATAAAGACACAAAGAAATAATAAGCAGTAAGTCCCACAGTGCAGGGGCAAACATGCAGGGCCTTTCTTTGTTGTCCAAGAAATATTTTCATTGCTATATTAATTTTTATTATTACATTGGTTCCAAGTTTATCCTGTCTCTTGTTTTTCCATCAATAAAGGAACTGAGTACTAGAGAGAGGGAATAACACAGCTGGAGAGAAAGCATACAGCAGAGATATCCAAGGAAGCAATGGAGTGAAAAGGAGCTCCTGAATTCTGGCACATGCCTTTCCCTAGCTGAGTTTATGAAAGGGCAAGCTTCTCTTTAGAAAATAGCATACCATTCTTTTAGAACTGAAGTTTATAATAATGACCAGGAGGTGGCATTTGTATTAACAAAGAAGCATCAGGGTACAGGTTCAGCAAAGTGGATTCTTAAAATTGTGTTTGAGCTGTTTCTCCACTGGTAATCCACACACAGCACAGCACTTTGGCAACAAAGGGAGGTACCATATGCTTTGATTCATGGACATGTACCAGTGTCTAGCACAAGATGGGCACTCAGCAACAAAAGTTGATTATCTTGGTTCTGTTTCAATAAAGTGCCTAATGTTGTAGGAGGATATCATCACTGCAGTGACTGGGGTTAGAGGATAAGGCAGAATGTCAGTCTTAGGGGAACCAGAGTGCCAGGAGGGCTCCCAAGTAGGGACTCAACACTGAAACTAAGTACACAGTGAAAGTAGCCCAGCAGCAAGGCTGACTTGCTGCTCCTTATACACCCATGTCTACCTGGATACTGAGAAACTTCATGAGCAGTCAGCACACTCGCTCTTCATGGTCAGGATTTTAACTCACAACAAGAGCTTTAAGATGTATTTCCAAGAATAGATTTTATCTCAAAAAGTGGAGGTTTCTCTGTACTACACAGTAATATCTCAAAGAATCATTTTAAAACAATCTTGAATCACTTCCTAAAGATCCAAGAGACATTAGCGAGTCTCCAACATGAGGCTCCTGCCGTTCTAACCTGTCATCCTGCCTCACTTCACAATGACAAAGATAAAAGTCCTAAATATTGGTACCCAATAAAGCATGCTAAGTCTAGCTATAAGATTTTTTCTTTATAAGAAGAATTTAACTACCCCAAGACTCAAAAATCAAATATAATACAGAGAATAACAGGGAACTGGGGAAAGAGGAAAATAGAAGAGAGAAATAAAAGAGAGGTAAGAAGAAAAGGGTCCAGGGAAGCAGAGGGAAGGGGCTTCCCATATTGCGCTAGTGGTAAAGAATCTGCCTGCAATGCAGGAGACATAAGAGACCTGGGTTCAATCCCTGGGTCAGGAAGATCTCCTGGAGAAGGGCATGGCAACCCACTCCAGTATTCTTGTCTGGAGAATCCCCATGGACAGAGGAGCTTGGCGGGCTACAGCTGATAGGGTTGCAAAGAGTCAAACACAAACTGAAGCAACTTAGCACACACACACAGGCAGAGAGAAATGGAGGCAGAAGAAAAGACAATCTAGCATAGAAGGGGAAGATTCAATCAAGAGGTCTACTGAAAAAATTACAATGTTGAGAGAAGATCACAAATGAAGAGCTATTTACCTATTTCCCTTAAAAAAAAAAAAAAGGAAAAAAAAGGTGTGAAGAGCCTACTGTTTAGACGGAGAGACACGGCCTAGTGCTTGCATCCTCTGACACCCAACTCTCCCTAGATCTGATACCAGTTGATCAGACCTGGCACCCAGCTCCAGGCAAAGGAGGCAGCTGTGTCATCTGCTGCCAGGTAGTGCTGAAAAAGTGGGATTTAATCCAAAGCAAATTTGCAGTGAAACAGCACTAGCAGCTCAATAAGTGAAAGGCTTAGCCAACACAACAGAAAGGAGTTGGATAAATAAAAGGCTGGAGTAGAATAAGTTAAATCACATTATTTACAGACAGTATGATGAAAAACCCAAGAAAAGCAACTGAAAACTACTAAAATAGAAGAGAATTTCTAAGTCTGATGGAGTAAGGATCAATGAGAACACAGAGGAGATATAATGGATGAAAAGTCCTCAATATAATGACAGTCCTCAAAACAACAAAATAAATTTAATAAGGATGTGAAGGGATTGAAAAAGGAAAATGTCAAGACATTTCCAAGGCCCAGACAAGTGATCAAAAGGAAAGGCATACCATGCTCATGGGCAAGAAAACCTGACATCATGAAGATACCATTCTCCTAAACTTAACCTACAAGTCAAAGGCAATTCCAATAAGAATAATGAGCAATGCTCTGAGAAAGAAGACTAACAAGGGGAAACTAGCTCTACCAGACAATAAGATGTCTTATAGACCTTCAATAATTAAGTATGCAGAGTACAGCATGTGAAATGCCAGGCTGGGATTAATCACAATTCAGTTCAGTTCAGTCGCTCAGTCGGGTCCGACTCTTTGCGATCCTATGCATCGCAGCACGCCAGGCGTCCCTGTCCATCACCAACTCCCGGAGTTCACTCAGACTCACATCCATCGAGTCAGTGATGCCATCCAGCCATCTCATCCTCTGTCGTCCCCTTCTCCTCCTGCCCCCAATCCCTCCCAGCATCAGAGTCTTTTCCAATGAGTCAACTCTTCGCATGAGGTGGCCAAAGTACTGGAGTTTCAGCTTTAGCATCATTCCTTCCAAAGAAATCCAGGGCTGATCTCCATCACAAGCAAGAATCAAGATTGCCAGAGAAATATCAACAACCTCAAATATGCAGATGACACCACTCTAACAGCAGAAAGTGTAGAGGAACTAACACTAAAGAGTCTCTTGATGAGGGTAAAAGAGGGGAGTGAAAAAGCTGGCTTGAAACTCGACACTCAAGAAACTATAAGATCATGGCATCTGGTCCCATCACTTCATGGCACATAGAAGAGGAAAAAGTAGAAGCAGTGACAGATTTTATTTTCTTGGTCTCCCAAGTCACTGCAGATGGTGACTGCAGCCATGAAATTAAAAGACGCTTGTTCCTGGGAAGGAAAGCTACGACAAACCCAGACAATGTATTGTAAAGCAGAAACATCACTTGGACCCCAACAGGGGTCCATACCGTCAAGTTATGGTTTTTCCAGTAGTCATGTATGGATGTGAGAGCTGGCTTGTAAGGAAGGCTGAGCACCAAAGATTTAATGCTTTCATATTGTGCTGCTGGAGAAGATTCTTGAGAGTCTCTCCAACTGCAAGGAGATCAAACCAGTCAATCCTGAAGGAAATCAACCCTGAATATTCACTGGAAGGACTGATGCTGAAGCTGAAACTACAATACTTTGGCCACCTGATGCGAAGAGACGACTCACTGGAAAAGACCCTGATGCTGGGAAAGATCGAAGGCAAAAGGAGAAAGGGGTGGCAGAGGATGAGATGGTTAGATAGCATCAACAACTTAATGAATATGAATTTGAGCAAACTCTGGGAGACAGTGGAGGACAGAGGAGTTTGGCATGCTACAGTCCATAAGGACATGACTTAGCAACTGAACAACAATAAGAATAATTAAGACAGTATGAAATGACTGCATGGGGACTTCCTTGGAGGTCCAGTAGTTAAGACTTCACCTTCCAATACAAAGGGTATAGGTTTGCCCTTTGGATGGGGAGCTAAGATCCCACATGCCTCGTGGCCAAAAAACTGAAACATAAAACAGAAGCAGTATTGTGACAAATTTAATACAGTCTTTTAACATGGTCCACATAGGAAAAAAAAACTTTAAAAAACAAAAAGATTGCATGAATACATAGATCAATAGAACAGAATAGAAACTCATAAAATAGACCCACATACATTTGGGAATTCAATATATAATACACGTGGCATCTTAAATCAGAGGAGAAAGATAGCTTATTCTGTAAATATTGTTGGAACTACTGGATAGCCAACTGGAAAAGGATAAAGCTGGAACCATACACACACTATTCACTAAAAAAAAAAACTCCAAATGGGGCAAAGATTAAAATATTAAAAAATGAAACAGTAAAAACAACAAGAAAAGAGACAACCTGGTATTGTCTGCCTCTGTTGGAAGAACACACCACCTATGAAACAGTCTTGGAAAAAAAATCTAATCTAAGTCTGATAGGCTTTGATCAAACTACTAATTTACAAAAAAACACAGAGGACAGAGGAACATATAAACTCCACTGCAGGGATGCAATCAGCAAAGCCAGACTGTGGGAGACTCTCCAGGATACTCATGGGGAAAAACTCCAGTGAAAACAGTAAGAATTGTGTGCCTGGCAACCATATTTGTTACAAGGTATAAAAGAATATAGAATAGAATCTTCTTGTATATACATTAAAAAATCTCTAGAGAGAGTCACATAAAACTAAAAACAGTGATACCTTGGGGAGGGAGAAAATGGCATGAGAAATGGGATGGGAAGAAGAATTCACTTTATAGTTTTTAAACTTTGGTGTTTTTGACATACGTAAATTCATTACCTATTTTAAAAGTAAAAGAAATTAAAAACCCAATGAACTTTAAAAAAAAAATAAAAAGCCTCAGCTCTTAACCGGATGATCATGATAAAAATTCCTGAGTAGAAGCCCTTATAGCAGTTAACAGCAGACAAGAAAAAATAAACATCTGAACCAAGGGACTGTGCTTTGCTTTTCTCAATGAGGTATTGCAATAGTTTCCAAATTCATTTTCCTGACTGATTTTGGGCCTTCCAGTCCATACCACATGTGGCTGTCAGAATGATCTTCTAAACTGTGGATCTGATCATGTTTAAAAACTTTCAGTGTCTCTCTTACCCTACAGGATCAAGTTCAGCTCCCAAGCATGGCACAGCATTGACATCTTTCATAATCTAGCCTTAACCTACTCCCTTTCCAGAGGTCTGCCCCATCCCTCCTCACTACAGACCCTCAACAGAAGCACACTGGGTTACTGGCCAGATTCTGAACACATCAAGCACATTCTTCTTGGTTATGGTTACCCATCTGCCTTTTCTTCTGGGTATTATTTACTTTCTATTCACCCTTTGAGACCCAGCTAAAATGCTACATCCTTTAAGAAGCCTGCCCTCCCTTTCTCCAAGCAGGAGTTCCATTAATTTCCCCCTTTCACTAGGTTCACAGAGTCCTTTGTTCAAACCTTAATACAGCATGTGTCACAGCATGCGATAATTATTGTTGTTTCTTCTAGTCAGTATTTAATAAATGAATAATCATGCCTTACAGGCAATCCAACTCCATCTTCAAGGGTCGTAAGCTCAAAGGACAAAATTTTTTTTAAAAAAATCAAAAGCCGCACTTGCAAAAAAGAAATGACTAGGCCACCAAAATGAATTTATTAGCCTATCCTCATTGCAGATGGTCTTGAAATCAACATACTGTATTATTCATACAGCATACCAAGAACTGAAGTGAGGCTTGGGTCCCTCCTCCAACAGGCTCCAGCAGACAATGCACTCCTTCAAAGAAAGGCAAGTTTCCCTTAGGCACAAAAACTAAAACCCCACTGTCTAATTTCTTAGGAAGCAGAGTGAAGTCCAAAGAGCTCATCTGGATGAGAGCCAAAAATTGGTCACAAGAGCAGACTGGAAATCACAAGTTGTCCTAACGAGACTCCTGAGCTAATCTAGAAACCAAAGAAAGCCTGCAATCTGAGTACTTTTCTCTAGCATGTTCAGGATATTTGAGATTCAGAGAAAGTAAATATTTGGCTTCAGAAATACACCTGAGTGGTAATAAAGACACAGGTGTGGCTGCCAGAGTTGAGGAGGCCCTTCTGACAGGTGCCTGCCAACCAGAGCCAAGGGAGGGCTTCTGAAAGCTTTCACTCAAATAGAATCCTTTGATCTCCTTTCTCATATTTCTTACAACCGAATTTCTCCAGTTCATTTCCTTATTTTACCTCCTTGCAGTGTAAGCCTCGGCGCACCTGATAATCATTTATCTGTTTCACAAATTACGTGGACTCTCTAACAACACCTTTTAAGGTCTTGCCAAGCACCACGTTTGGGCACTGACCAAAACCATTACCATATACCTGCATTTACTTATGCAGCAGTGGGCTCCTGAAATCACAGGACTTGAGCTGGAAGGTCACCTAATGACCCAATGCCCACAGTGTACAGTCAGTAAACAGATGAATTTGCTCCTCCAAGGTCACATCACTAACTGCAGAATCTTGACCGTAATCTGGTCTCCTAATACCCAGCTGACCATTATTTCTATCGCATCAAGCTATCTTCACCTGTTCCATTTTATTTCCTTAATCTTAGATATTATATTCAAATTTCTGTTTCATAACAAACTGTGATCAAGCCCACCAGAATCTTCAAATGAAGGAGTCTCCTGACACTAGAAACATCTTCCTGAATTATATTCAAATACCTCTGTAACAGGAAGTAGAAGTGGTGGGCAAGAGGAGAACTAGGGTTAGGGAAAGACCCATGTTATTTGGCTTTAATTGGAGGAACTCATCTTCAATTCCCCTACCAGTGAGAAGGTGCTGAGACAATCTGATATTATCAATTCTTTCACAACATCTTGTATTCATAAATTGTATTCAGGGCAATGAAAGTCAAAAGGCGGGCAGGCTCCACTGCAACTGCTTGGCCAAACAGTAGGTTGTTGTTCAGTTGCTCAGTCATGTCCAACTCTTTGCGACCCCCATAGACTGCAACATGCCAGTTTTCCCTGATCTTCACCATCTCCCAGAGCTTCCTCAAACATATCTCCATTGACTTGGTGATACCATCCAACCATTCGTCCTCTGTCGTACCCTTCCCCTCCTGCTTTTCCCAGCATCAGTGTCTTTTCCAATGGAAGATGGTAGATTTAAATGCCCTGTAGTATAGCCCAAGGGACTTCCCCAGTGGCTCAGCGGTAAAGAATCCACCTGCAATGCTGGAGACACGGGAGATGCGAGTCTAATCCCTGGATCAGGATGATCCCCTGGAGGAAGGCATGGCAACCCACGCTAGTATCCATGCCAGGAAAATTCCATGGACAGAGGAGCCTGTAGGTCTATAGTCCATAGGGTCACAAAGAGTCAGACAAGACTGCAGTGACTGAGCACACACACACAGCCCAAAATAAATAAAAGGAACAATATCAATATAAAATAAATAATACTTTTGAGAGGCTTTATGCAATCATCCAAAAGTCTTCAGGGCACAAGTTATTCGTAGCTCTGTCAGAAGAAAATTTTTGCATATTCCAGTAGACACCTGTTTTGAGCTGAATGATGTCCCCTCCAGAAAAGATATGTTGAATCCTAACCCCTAGTGCCTTAGAACGTGACCTTATTTATTTAGAGAGAAGGTTTTTACAGAAGTAATCAAGTTAAAGTGAGGTCTGTGGGGTGGGCCCGCATTCTATGACTGGTGTCCTTATAAACAGGGAAGGTTTGGACAGAGATGCACATAGAGGAAAGATGGGGTGAAGATGCTGAGAGAACATCACGTACAAGCCAAGGAACCCCTAAAGTACCAGAAGCTTCAAGGGAGGAATAATCATATCCTCTCGGACAGCACTCTGCCAACACATTGAGTTTGGACTTCTAGCCTCCAGGACACAGAACACAGAACAATCAATTTCTGCTATTTAAGCCAGCCAGTCTATGATAATTTGTTATGGCAGCCCTAGGAAATAATACAACATTTTATGACCAAGGCCGAGTGCCGACAAATTGATGCTTTCAAACTGTGGTGCTGGAGAAGATTCTTGAGAGTCCCTTGGACTGCAAGAAGATCAAACCAGTCAATCCTAAAGGAAATCAACCCTGAACATTCATTGGAAGGACTGACACTGTATCTAAAGCTCCAATACTCTGGCCACCTGATGTGAAGAGCCAACTCATTGGAAAAGACCTTGATGCTGGGAATGACTGAGGGCAGGAGGAGAAGGGGACAACAGAGGATGCGATGGTTGGATGGCATCATCGACTCAATGGATGTGAGTCTGAGCAAACTTTGGGAAATAACAAAGGACAGGGAAGCCTGGTATGCTACATGGGGTCACAAACAGTTGGGCATGAGTGAGCAATTAACAACAACAACAAGGTTTCCAATGACCACCTGCCAATGCTGGTGGGAATCAGCTTCAGGCTGGCAGAGGAATGTTAACAGAGGTATACCACTCAGCTTCTTGCACAAAATAAATCCAAGGGTTTTTCCACTTTATAATATGTAATTCACATATTTATGCAAAGGCAATTTTAACTGATACTTCTCTGTAAATATCACACAGCTACTTTTGCTAAACTAGAGCACAGAAAGTGGTCTCACTCACACATACACACACACATTCACACACAGTATATTCCTATCTTTGGCCTTGAATAGACTGGAAGTTTCACAGTTGCTGGGACAATGATTCCAACGATTCCTGTCAGTTTAGCAGATGAGATCGGAACAGCTGCATCCTCAATACACATCATTGTCTTTAAAGGATGCTCAGAGTGAATTACAATTAAATTACAGAGCTGTCAAAAAGGGTTATAATTATAGTATTTATTCACTACATTTACAAGGCCAGACATACACAAAAGGAACTGAAAGCTGAAAAGAAACACACAAACCCATTCCACATTCCTTACCTCAGCAGGAAATCTGGGTGAGGGGAGAGGGGAAGACGAGGCAGTTATCATGCAAAGAGCCCATTTACTGCGACAACAATGCTTCCTGCTTTCAGAGGGGCTTCGTTCCAGGAGTCGGAGGCACTTTAAGACATCTGGTGGCAAAGGCATCTCTCTTTTACAATCGGAAAAAGGAAGGCAGCAAGGTTGCCATGACTCACTCCCAGTTACAGACAAGTAAGGGAGGAGCTGGGACCTGAACCAACCGGTAGGCGACTCCCACCAGTGGGCTGCACAAGGAAATCACAATCAGGGCAGCCAGACCTGACCCCTTGCTTTGCGCTCATCTAGAGGAGGATATTAATTTATCCAACAATTATTTATCATGCAGCTTGGAGAGCCTTGAAAATTGCCCTTCACTTCTCCTGCCACAACAGCACAAGGTAGAAGAGAGGAAGAAAACCCTCAGCTGCCATTTATGCTAGTCAATTCTGCTACTAATCAATAACACATTCAGAACCACCGGAAGAATGGTACAATTCACTTAGTCACCATCAACCTCAGCATCCGGAAGACAAACAGAGGTAGTAATGCTTATGCAGTGAGCAAACTCCTTGAATACACAAAAGCACTGCAAACTAGAACGTTGTGCATGGTTCAATCCTGCAATGAACAAATATCTCTCACTCTCTCTGTGAGACCTTGCATGTAGACTTGTTTCTCAAGACCTCCTGGTTAGTTGAGAGAAGACACATAGATAAAGCAAAACAAGGCAGCACACACACAGAATTTGAAAACTACAAACTCAGTCATATAAACAAGTTCAGAGCAAGGAGAAAGTTAACCGATTCTTACCAATCTGTTTCTCACTTTTTTCTGAATATAATCACACTATGGTGGGCTTTCTTAGTACCTTCGGGTTTTCTTCCGTGTTCTAAAATTTTATTTCAATCGGTCACTCAATAGACCCTGCTTTTCCACTAGTCAGTGGTATTTCCATTACATATAAAACCCCAGCCCCATCCTCCAACTTAAATGCTTGCTTGGTGGCAGTGAAATGACTCACTGGGGAAAAGAGAAAACACTCTAACAGTGCTACTGACAAAAGAATCTATGATTTTACAATAGTTCTTCTCTGAATTAAGATGATGATAGCAAACATATGACCGTATCATCCTATCTTAGGCCCAGGATAGGAGAATAACTTCTTACTTATTGATCATGTAATTATTTTCCTGTTCAGCGCAAATACAGAACAACAGTTCTTAACATGCCACAGGCAGCCACTGGCATATGATCAAAATTGACTGCCAATACAGAAACCATTTGCAATTCATCTCAGATTTTGTGTCTAACTTCTTAATGAGCTAATTATGTCACATAACATTTAGAGCTCTGGTTTTAATACGTGATGGGCAGAATGATCTCAGAGATGAGTGAGATGGAGGCTGACAGCTGTAACTGTCCCCCAGTTTCTATTCTCCCTTTCTTCAACAAGGTCAAACTCTACGATTTTCAGTGAAGTGTCTAGCCATCCACTATGAAGTTTATGGCTAAGGTGTGGCTGATGGGATGTAGGAAACTCCCAGGATGTGTGCTAAAAGGAAGGCACACGCCGTTTTCCTCCCCTTCCTCTACTCTGGTGCCAAGTAAGTGGACATGGTGGGAAACGATCCTGGAGACCTTGGTGAGGAACACACACTAAGGATGGCCAAGTAACAAGGCAGAAGGAATTTAGGTCCCAGATGTCCTTATGGAGCAGGGCCACCATACTGTCCTGGGCCACCTACCCCTGAGCTGTTACAAGAGAAAGAAATATGTTCCCATCATATTTCTGTTATTTGGTGTCTTGGTCTTCATAGTCAAGTTCACATCCTAACACATATCAATTCACACTAACCTAGTGATCCAATTTCTTTATCAGAAAACAATATGGAAGAGTAAAAAGAAGTTCTGCTTTCAAATAAAAATCAAAGAAAATATTTTTCTAGTCTGCCTTACAAACTTTTATGGCAGGAACAGCATATTCCTATAAATTCTGAATTTGCCTAGAGAAAAGATGAGCAAAAACCTATGCACACATATTATACATTTTTGTTTATCAGTCAGTTCAGTCATTCAGTCATGTCTGACTGTTTGCGACCCCATGGACTGCAGCACACCAGGCTTCCCTGTCCATCACTCACTCCCAGAGCTTACTCAAATTCATGTCCATAGAGTTGGTGATGCCTCATCCTCTGTCGTCCCCTTCTCTTCCTGCCTTCAATCTTTCCCAGCATCAAGGTCTTTTCCAATGAGTCAGTTCTTCGCATCAGGTGGCCAAAGTATTGGAGTTTCAGCTTCAACATCAGTCCTTCCAATGAATATTCAGGACTGATTTCCTTTAGGATTGACTGGTTGGATCTCCTTGCTGTCCAAGGGACTCTCAAGAGTCTTCTCCAACACCACAGTTCAAAAGCATCAATTCTTTGGCACTCAGCTTTCTTTATAGTCCAGCTCTCACATCCACACATGACTACTGGAAAAACCATAGCTTTGACTAGACGGATCTTTGTTGGCAAATCTTTATTTATAAATCTGTTCATATACAATATCTCTAAGTTCCTAAGTACAATACCAAGCCACAGGAGTATCAAAATCTGTTCAAAAATCATACAGCCTGAATTTCTGACATCAGAAATGGCAAACAAATCTGAAATAGACTAAGGATCCAAGCAACCAAATATAGTAATTTTTTTTTTACTTTATTTAATGAGTACCAGAGTTTTAGTTTCCAGTCCTCTCTTTAACACATTCACACATGCATGCTCACACACACACACTCACACATACACAGCGTCTGGAGGTCATGTTTACACAGGTTATAAAAATGCTTAGAAAAGTTCATGGGGGCTTAGTGTGTTTTAGATGATTTTCCCCAGTCCCATTCCTGGGTATGACTACAATCTGAATACCAGGCTGGACGGTCTGGTAGTAACTCAGCACAGCCCTTCTGCTGCTCTATTATGACTTCATGGGAGGAACATACGCAGAGTTTTAAAAGGCCAATATAAATAGATCCCAACTTCCATAACTCTGGTATATGCATTATTTATTTTTGGTGGGTGCGAAAACAAAGGGAAACTAACATCCTTTAACATGTCAAAGTCCAGTTTAAACTAACATCCTTCAACATGTCAAAATCCAGATTAAAAAACCCTCTCAAGGGACTTTCATGATGGGCGAGTGAATAAGACTCCACACTCCCAATGTAGTTCACACGCCAAACTACAATTTCTGTACAACTAAAGCTTGGAGAAGGCAATGGCACCCCACTCCAGTACTCTTGCCTGGAAAATCCCATGGACGGAGGATCCTGGTCTGCTGCAGTCTATGGGGTCGCGAAGAGTCGGACACAACTGCGCGACTTCACTTTCACTTTTCACTTTCATGCACTGGAGAAGGAAATGGCAACCCACTCCAGTGTTCTTGCCTGGAGAATCCCAGGGACGGGGGAGCCTGGTGGGCTGCCGTCTATGGTGTTGCACAGAGTTGGACATGACTGAAGCGACTTAGCAGCAGCAGCAAACGGTTGTATAGAATTATGCAGGCTGTTCCCTGCATGAGGATGTCCAGTCAAGCACAATGGAGGTGAATGAAATCCAGCTTGCAGCCCACTCACCGAATGCTGAGCTAGGTGCCCCAGCATAGGGTCGTGGCTGCAGGAAGGGCAGTCTTTTTTGAATATACTCAAGGTGTCAGACGGGGTTCCATCTGCCCAGGAAGGACACTACAAGGCAGCAGAAAATGCCACCCCAATGTATGCCACTTCACCATAAGGATTATATTGAGCTGAAGGCAACTGAGAAGAAGCAGATAAAAGGAAAGCTCTCTGTCTTCCTCCTATTTGCTGAAAGTGAAAGTGTTAGTCACTTAATCATGTCCGACTCTTCAGAACCCCAGGCTCCTCTGTCTGTGGGCCTCTCTAGGCAATACTGGAGTGGGTTGCCATGCCCTCCTCCAGGAGATCTTCCCAACCCAGGGATCGAATCCATCAAGGCCACCAGGGAAGCCCCTCTATTTGTCTAAAGCAGAACATAAATTTACAAAGGTGACCTCCCTCTAACTCTCTACCATGAAGAACAAGGGTAACCTCCAGAGACTTTAGACCTTTAGACCTGGCTCCAGAAGATTCTGCATAACAACTCTTACTAACTAGTTCTTACTCATTATCCATTAGTTACCCATATATTTGCTTTCTATCAATTTACTGCCCCGAGAAACTCAAAGTCCTTTGTCTCATCACTTCTCTAAAAATGGATTGTTTCCTTGCTAAGATGCTATATAAGCCCAAGCTCTAACCATTCTTTGGAAATATCCATCTCTGGGTATGCCCATGTGTAAGTGTTTTGCAGATGTTAATAAATGTTTGTTTCTTTTCCCCTTGTTAATATGTCCTTGTTGTTAGTACAATCTACAAGGTCCCAGATGGAGAATCAAAGGAGAGCAGTAGGAAAAAGAATGTTTTTCCTCTCCCAAAATACCTATCCTTCTCAAAGAACAGGTTTGTCCCAAGGATCAGCACACCCATACCCCCATGTGGGTCAGTTCAGCTCGGTCACTCACTTGTGTCCGACTCTTTGCGACCCCATGAACTGCAGCACGCCAGGCCTCCCTGTCCATCACCAACTCCCAGATTTCACTCAAACTAACGTCCATCGAGTCAGTGATGCCATCCAGCCATCTCATCCTCTGTTGTCCCCTTCTCTCCTGCCCACAATCCCTCCCAGGATCAGTCTTTTTCAACGACTCAACTCTTCGCATGAGGTAGCCAAAGTATTGGAGTTTCAGCTTTAGCATCATTCCTTCCAAAGAACACCCAGGACTGATCTCCTTCAGAATGGACTGGTTGGATCTCCTTGCAGTCCAAGGGACTCTCAAGAGTCTTCTCCAACACCACAGTTCAAAAGCATCAATTCTTTGGCACTCAGCCTTCTTCACAGTCCAACTCTCACATCCATACATGACTACTGGAAAAACCATAGCTTTGACTAGACGGACCTTTGTTGGCAAAGTAATGTCTCTGCTTTTCAATATGCTGTCTAGGTTGGTCTAAACTTTCCTTCCAAGGAGTAAGCGTCTTTTAATTTCATGGCTGCAATCACCACCTGCAGTGATTTTGGAGCCCCCTCAAAAATGAAGTCTGACACTGTTTCCACTGTTTCCCCAACTATTTGGCATGAAGTGATGGGACCGGATGCCATGATCTTAGTTTTCTGAATATCGAGCTTTAAGCCAACTTTTTCATTCTCCTCTTTCACTTTCATCAAGAGGCTTTTTAGTTCCTCTTCACTTTCTGCCATAAGGGTGGTGTCATCTGCATATCTGAGGTTATTGATATTTCTCCCGGCAATCTTGATTCCAGCTTGTGCTTTATCTTAGTTTTCTGAATATCGAGCTTTAAGCCAACTTTTTCATTCTCCTCTTTCACTTTCATCAAGAGGCTTTTTAGTTCCTCTTCACTTTCTGCCATAAGGGTGGTGTCATCTGCATATCTGAGGTTATTGATATTTCTCCCGGCAATCCTGATTCCAGCTTGTGTTTCTTCCAGTCCAGCGTTTCTCATGATGTACTCTGCATAGAAGTTAAATAAGCAGGGTGACAATATACAGCCTTGACGGACTCCTTTTCCAATTTGAAATCAGTCTGTCATTCCATGTCTAGTTCTGTTGCTTCCTGACCTGCATACAGATTTCTCAAGAGGCAGGTCAGGTGGTCTGGTATTCCCATCTCTTGCAGAATTTTCCACAGTTTACTGTGATCCACACAGTCAAAGGCTTTGGCATAGTCAATAAAGCAGAAATTGATGTTTTTTTGGTACTCTCTTGCTTTTTCCATGATCCAGCGGATGTTGGCAATTTGATCTCTGGTTCCTCTGCCTTTTTCTAAAACCAGCTTGAACATCAGGGAGTTCACGGTTCACATATTGCTGAAGCCTGGCTTGGAGAATTTTGAGCATTACTTTGCTAGCGTGTGAGATGAGTGCAATTGTGCAGTAGTTTGAGCTTTCTTTGGCATTGCCTTTCTTTGGGATTGGAATGAAAACTGACCTTTTCCAGTACTGTGGCCACTGCTGAGTTTTCCCTATTTGCTGGCATATTGAGGGCAGCACTTTCACAGCATCATCTTTCAGGATTTGAAACAGCTCAACTGGAATGCCATCCCCTCCACTAGCTTTGTTTGTAGTGATGCTTTCGAAGGCCCACTTGACTTCACATTCCAGGATGTCTGGCTCTAGGTGAGTAATCACACCATCATGATTATCTTGGTTGTGAAAATCTTTTTTGTACAGTTCTTCTGTGTACTTTTGCCACCTCTTCTTAATATCTGCTGCTTCTGTTAGGTCCATACCATTTCTGTCCTTTATCGAGCCCATCTTAGCATGAAATGTTCCCTTGGTATCTCTAAATTTTCTTGAAGAGATCTCCAGTCTTTCCCATTCTGTTGTTTTCTTCTTTCTTTGCATTGATCACTGAAGAAGGCTTTCTTATCTCTTCTTGCTATTCTTTGGAACTCTGCACTCAGATACCTATGTCTTTCATTTTCTCCTTTGCTTTTCGCCTCTCTTCTTTTCACAGCTATTTGTAAGCCCTCCCCAGACAGCCATTTTGCTTTTTTGCATTTCTCTTCCATGGGGATGGTCTTGATCTCTGTCTCCTGCACAATGTCATGAACCTCAGCTCATAGTTCATCAGGTACTCTATCAAATCTAGTCCCTTAAATCTATTTCTCACTTCCACTGTATAAGCATAAGGGATTTGATTTAGGTCATACCTGAATGGTCTAGCGGTTTTCCCTACTTTTTCAATTTAAGTCTGAATTTGACAATAAGGAGTTCACGATCTGAGCCACAGTCAGCTCCCAGTCTTGTTTTTGCTGACTGTATAGAGCTTCTGCATCTTTGGCTGCAAAGAATAGAATCAATCTGATTTTGGTGTTGACCATCTGGTCATGTCCATGTGGTAGAGTCTTCTCTTGTGTTGTTGGAAGAAGGTGTTTGCTATGACCAGTTCTCTTGGCAAAACTCTACGTCCAATGTAAGAGAAACCCAAGGTAAGATGGCAGGTGTTGCAAGAGGGCATCAGAGGGCAGACACACTGAAACCATAATCACAGAAAACCAGTCAATCTAATCACACTAAGACCACAGCCTTGTCTAACTCAGTGAAACTAAGCCGTGCTATGTGGGGCCACCCAAGATGGGCGGGTCATGGTAGAGAGGTCTGACAGAATGTGGTCCACAGGAGAAGGGAATGGCAAACCACTTCAGTATTCTTGCCTTAAGAACCCCATAAACAGTATGAAAAGGCAAAATGATAGGATACTGAAAGAGGAACTCCCCAGGTCGGTAGGTGGCCAATATGCTACCAAAGATCAGTGGAGAAATAACTCCAGAAAGAATGGAGAGATGGAGCCAAAGCAAAAGCAATACCCAGCTATGGATGTGACTGGTGATAGAAGCAAGGTCCGATGTTGTAAAGAGCAATATTGCATAAGAACCTGGAATGTTAGGTCCATGAATCAAGGCAAATTGGAAGTGGTCAAACAGGAGATGGCAAGAGTGAACGTCGACATTTTGGAATCAGCGAACTAAAATGGACTGGAATGGGTGAATTTAACTCAGATGACCATTATATCTACTACTGTGGACAGGAATCCCTTAGAAGAAATGGAGTAGCCATCATGGTCAACAGAAGAGTCCGAAATGCAGTGCTTGGATGGAATCTCAAAAATGACAGAATGATCTCTGTTCGTTTCCAAGGCAAACCACTCAATATCACAGTAATCCAAGTCTATGCCCCAACCAGTAACGCTGAAGAAGCTGAATTGAACGGTTCTGTGAAGATCTACAAGACCGTTTAGAACTAACACCCAAAAAAAAGATGTCCATGTGCACAGTAAGTACTAAAATGAACTCAGAAAAGGAAAGGAGCCAGAATGGGGGTACTATCTATGTGCCCTCTCTCGGTAATAGGAGACCTCTGTTCAGGAGATGGGGCTAAGGTAAGCAGAGCCAGCCTCGTGGGGCTGCATCCTGCAGTTCCAAAAGGCCCCCACTTGTTCTAATGCTTTGACGTAAAATTCTTAATTTTTGAACAAGGGGCCCACATTTTTGTTTTGCACTGGACAACAAAATTAATGGGCCATCCTTAAGGCGAGGATGGCCTAGTAAAAGTGCTGAGGAGTTAGAAAGAACTCAAGGCTCTAGCCTCTGGTAGCACAGCACAACATATGATTCTGGCCTTGGGAGTGAGGGGACGAAGGGCCTGCAAGAAGCCACTGACCAGACCTGCCTGTGATGTATGGACTAATTATCAGGGAGGAATCGGGGTCTTTCGTGGCAAAGAGGAGACTTCAGGAGTAGTACCGGGGGTGACAAGCTTAGGGTGGTTAACTCTGTTATCCAGCCTCTCCCCCAACAAGTATGAGTATATCCTGAGGATTCGAGTCCCTCAGACGATTATCCTCCAGATACCAAATAACACAGGGCTTCCCAGGTGGCGCAGTGGTAAAGTATCTGCCTGCCAACGCAGGAGATGCAGGAGACACAGATTTGATCCCTTGATTGGGAAGATCCCCTGGAGGAGGAAATGGCAACCCACTGCACTACTCTTGCCAGGATAATCCCATGGACAGAGGAGCCTGGAGGGCTACAGTCCATGGAGTTGCAGGAGTTGGACACAACTGAGCACACACGCACACACCAAATAATACAAGTACTCCTCACTGATGGTCCTTTCCCTTCTCACTAGTTCCTCAATGACTGTTGGTTGTCTGCCAGCACCAGCAGCAGGAGGGGAGAAACAAAGGGAAATTTCTTCTCTGGCTGGTTTGATCACAGACACTTTACTCCCTTCTTTAATTATGTGAAAAGATAGGATTTGCTTGTCACACTTGTCTATCTTTCGAGCTCCCTTCTTTTTCACCTTTCAGCATTTCTACCCTTTTCTTTTAACTCTGTTTATAAAGTGGAACATTACCAAAGCTAATTTTCTATAGGAAACATTTCAGGAAACTTCAGTAAGACTGTTTGGATTCCCTCTCTAATTCAGCAGTTAGACAAGGTGATTAAGGTGAAGCATACTCTCATTGTGAAAATAAATTTGAACTTTCAAATTGATGGTACAGATGAGGTTTTAAGACTTAGCCTATTATTATCTCTAGGTGAAAGAATTACAGGTAATTTTTATTATCTTTTAAAAATTTTTTTCAAAGTGTTTTCTAACGACATTTTACTTTTATGATTAGAAAAACAAAAATTTCTTCAAAAGATTTAACCTAAGTGAAAACTATTTCTACCTACTTTAGAAACATCTTTTTCCATATAAACTGCTAATATGCTAGTTAGAAATCAGTTAGCTATTCATTAAAGCTGGTTCCTTAAGGAATTCTACTTGGCAATATTTTGACAGCTTGGTTCAAATTATTGCATTCTTTGCAAGAGTCTTATAAGAATGTCACTTAATTTTCTAAATTCTGGATTTGAGAAACATGGGGTGGTAAAGGGGAAGAAAGTAAACATGGGCAAGAAAGTAAAAATCACTCACAATCCAATCAATTGAAAAAAAAAGCATATAAAACAGAAAGTAAAATATTTCCCCATCCCTGTTTTCCTACACATAAACAGACTTACCTACAATTGCACGTTTTAAAAAATAAAAGAGGGATTATCATATTTCTACTTTTTCACATACACATCTGCACTGGGCAACACATATATATGTACCTTGTCCTTTTCATTGGCTATCTGAACCATAATTTATTTAGCCAGTTTTCCTATTGCCAAGAAACAGGTTCTTTCCAATTTCTTGTTATTGAATTATGGCTTCAATGAACATCTATATACATGTATTTTTATATACAGTGATATACTTCTGCAAAATTCTTAAGAGTGCTATTCTCCAATTAAAGATGAGTTATTCTAAATCTTAATAAATGCTATCAAATTAGCCTCTTCAAAGGTTGAACGATTATACTCTCATAGCATAAGTACTTCCTTTCCATTTACAGTTATCCATTTTTTTCAATTGTTCTTAATCTGATTCCAGAAAAAAGATGTTCCTTCATAACCCCAGAGCACCTTTTCACATACTTTTGGCCATTTCTGTAGTTTCTGTAAATGTGTTTAAATCCACTGTCTATGAATGTTTTACTGCCTTTTTCCTACTGCTCACTCTTACATACTTACTCTCGAGTCCTCTCTTTGATGCTTGCTGAAATCACTCCTTTACAATACCCAATACCAAATCTGCCCTGAGTTTAAGGAGACACCATCATCTAAGGACATTCCAGCTTCTAATGTTTTCAGACCGTAGAACAAAGGAATAAAAGACACCCATTCACTATTAGTGATCAAAAGTCTAAAGCTTAACAGTGCGCTGGAAATGCTCAAATACCAAGAGAAACAGCATCACACCACAGGATACACAGCCATGAAGTTATTTCTTCAGTTGAATAATTTCATGTCCACACACCACAGTAAGAATCACAGCACACTTCATCACACTGGGAGCAGCTTAAAGAGACAAAGCCATCTACTCTCAAATTTTTAAATAATGACATAGAACACTCTCATCATTAGTCATAAAAATATCTCAATGCCTAAAAAATCTAAAATAAAATGCACCGAGAATGACAAGAATTTGGTTAGAAGGGGGAGTCTGAAGGATATTTTTCTCCTTTTCTTTAAATTTTTTAAATAGCATTTTAATTTCATCATTTAAAAGTAAATCTTAATTCTGAACTTAGAGTGGTGATGGTTACACAACTCCATGAATATACTGAAAAACACAGAATTGTACAAGTTTACAAGGTAAATTTTATGTGTGTATAATATCTCAATAAAGTTATTTTTGTATAAGTAGAATTTTAAAGTTAAAATATCACATTGCTTTGCTGTGAGTCTAAAACTGCTCTATAAAATATATTTAAAACAAAAAAACCTTGAGTATTCTGTGTTATCATTAATTTTACATTGAAAATTCTAGAAGACGGTAGGATACATAAAAGCTACAGTGTGATAGGCCCCTTTGTAACCCCTTGTTCTTTATAATAATATCTGATGATCAAGTGGAGTGGCTTCTTACACAATCAGTGAAAAGATTGTCAGCATATTCAAAAACATCTGGGTGACTTTTATCCCAAGGCAACTTATAGATTCTGCAGAGGGTGACCCATGCTCCCATTATGCTTATTAGAAGTTAACAGTGTGAATACTGGAAGAAAGGCTCACAGAGTCTTAAAGGCATTAGCCCTTGGGGCCCCCTTTGCCTGGTAAAGCAATAAAACTATTCTATTTCACCCCTACCCTCAAAAACATTGAGAGAGAGATAGCCATTCCTTCTCTTTCTATTCTAGCTGAACTTCTGGGATACCAGCTGATGATTAATGAAAATTTCACTGTGTAGAAATATTTCATAGGAAAAAAACCATAAGTTTTAGGTTAATTAAAAAGCAGAAGAAAATAAATTAATTCCATTTATCACTAGCATAATGTAATGAATGAGAGCACTCTGGGGGATGGCTATTCTTTTAGAATGTCCTAAATGAATGCGTAGCTCAGGCAATAAGGAAACTGCCTGTAGTTCAGGAGACCCGGCTTTGATTCCTGGGTCGGGAAGATCCAGGAGAAGGAAATGGCAATCCACTCCAGTATTCTTGCTGGAGAATCCCATAGACAGAGGAGCCTGGCAGGCGACAGTCCATGGGGTCGCAAGAGGTGGACACGACTGAGCGACTAAACCACCACCACCAATGAATGCTAAGCCAGAAACAAAGGAGAAACTGCAACAAATATTGCATCCAGGATGCTAATCAAGAAGCTGGAGTAATCATCAAATACAAGCGAAACTGTCTCATTCTAATGAATTCGATAACAATAGACTTCTGCATGTTTTAAAGTTTCTACTTTTTGAAGGAAATAATAAAAATAAAATCCATTTTTATTCCAGATCAAGCACAGGAACAAAAGAACATTTCTGTGTTATGGTTGACTGGTCTCTGGAAAGAGTCACTACCCCCATCTTGGGAGTTTAAAAGTTAGAAACTTCAATTAGCTTTCAGGGACTTGAAATCTGTTCTTGGAAGTTCAGGGGAGAGAATACTTCTTTCTGGAAGGAAACTTGAGAAGTTCTTAGGGAACAAGGGATAAATCCCACCAGTAGTGCTTAGACTTCAAACTAAGGGCAGAAAGAAATGTTAGGTTCTCTCTAACCAAGCCTGTCCCTCATTTTCAAATGAACATACCACCAAAAGTAGGAAAAAAGATTTAAATGGTGTTTGCCACAGAAGTTCAGCATTTCTTCTACTTTCAGTTTGCCATCTTTCCAACATTTCTGTGGGAAGTACCTTATTCCAAGGCTGTTTTTTCAGATCATCTTCCCAAGACAGTGTATCTTAGGGGAAGCATCTACATCTAGAGATAACTTCCTTTAGGATCTGTCTTATCTGCTATGCCTCTTGCTGTGGGGGCTGCCCTCCCCAAAATGCCATTCTGCTTTGGAAGAGCTGAGAAGGAGCCCACCAAAAAACAGACAAAAACCTGGAAGCTGATAAAGTACAAGGGAATCTACTTGATGAGTGAAAAATGTAGGAAACTTTTGACTAAACCTAAGTGATCTATTCCCAATCCAAATCAGAAAAGGAGAACGTCAAGGCTGGTATATGCACAGTACATCATGAGAAATACCGGGCTGGATGAAGCACAAGCTGGAATCAAGACTGCCGGGAGAAATATCAATAACCTCAGATATGCAGATGACACCACCCTTATGGCAGAAAGTGAAGAACTAAAGAGCTTCTTGATGAAAGTGAAAGAGGACAGTGAAAAAGTTGGCTTAAAGCTCAACATTCAGAAAACGAAGATCATGGCATCTGGTCCCATCACTTCATGGCAAACATGGGGAAACAATGGAAATAGTGAGAGACTTTATTTTGGGGGCTCCAAAATCACTGCAGATGGTGATTGCAGCCATGACATTAAAAGACGCTTACTCCTTGGAAGAAAAGTTATGACCAACCTAGACAGCATATGAAAAAGTAGAGACATTACTTTGCCAACAAAGGTCCATCTAGTCAAAGCTATGGTTTTTCCAGTAGTCATGTATGGATGTGAGAGTTGGACTATAAAGAAAGCTGAGCACCGAAGAATTGATGCTTTTGGACTGTGGTGTTGGAGAAGACTCTTGAGAGTCCCTTGGACTGCAAGGAGATCCAACCAGTCAATTCTAAAGGAAATCAGTCCTGAATATTCATTGAAAGGATTGATGCTGAAGCTGGAACTCCAATACTTGGCCACCTGATGCAAAGAGCTGACTCTTTAGAAAAGACCCTGATGCTGGGAAAGATTGAAGGTGGGAGGAGAAGGGGAAGACAGAGGATGAGGTGGTTGGATGACATCACCAACTCGATGGATATGAGTTTTGAGTAAGCTCCAGTAGTGATGAACAGGGAAGCCTGGAGCGCTGCAGTCAGTCCATGGGGTTGCAAAGAGTCACACACAACTGAGTGACTGAACTGAACTAAAAGTGATCTATGGCTGCTCAGGTTTTTCTACATTTGAATTGCCTATCAGCAGCATGAAAATTAGCACCCTAAGGTAACTCTTTGGCCTCATTTTAAAGTACATTATTTTCCCTATGCCATTTACTTTCCCCTTCAACTTTAAAGACAACAGTCTTCTATTCTGCCTTTTTTTTTAAGTCAGCATGGGAAATAGACAAATGGTCTCTTTCCATCCTGTGGACAATAAAGCCATGGCTCCAAGAAAAAAAATGATACTTGTGAAGTAACGTAGAGCACAGCGCCTGGCACACAGTAGGTAATCAAAACAACTCCAATAAGAACAGAGTAAGAGCTCTTTTTATGACAGTTTCACAGGTACTAAGCAGTTCAACAAATACTTTCTTTTTTTTCTCCTTCCTATTCTTGTATTGGGTTTCCCTCATGAATCTGCTTGCACACAGGAGACCCAGGTTCGATCCCTGGGACAGAAAGATCCCCTGGAGAAGGAAATGGCAACCCACTCCAGTATTCTTGCCTGGAGAATCCCATGGACAGAGGAGCCTGGCAGGCTACAGTCCATGGGGTCACAAGAGTTGGACATGACTTAGCGACTACACCATTACCATTCCTGTATTAAATACTACCCATACGTTGTCCACGAACAGACAGAAATTTCTTGCTGTATTACAGATGTGTAGGAATGAGACCATTACAGGTTTGTTTCTTTCCCAATTAAAGGCTAGAATCAAAGCCAAAAATAGTATAAATTCCCTAAGGAGAAATTGCCTTCTCTCATCTTTCTATTGAGGTTCATGGCCAATGGGCTGCACAATTTCTCCTATGTCAAAGAATAATAGCTTAAAACAGATAGGAAGTATACTGCCATTATGTATATGGTAGTATATATGCTTTTTTTTCCCTAATCCAAAAATAGAACCTGGTTTATTTGTAGTTAGGATAACATAAACTTGAGAAACTAATGCTTTTGGGACCTTTCCAACTCAGGGATTGAACCTGAGTGAGTCTCCTGCATTATAGGTGGATTCTTTACCATCTGAGCCACACAGGGAAGCCCCCTTTTATATTCCAGATAACAACAAATAACTGTAGAACTGTGTAGATGAATCACAGAGCAAAGTGAAATTGTGATTTCTAGTGATGAAGTATAAGAAAAATGTCAACTGAGTCACCTGATCAAGAAAAATAAAATTCATGTCCTAAAAAAAATTTTTTTACCCTATACAATAAAGAAATAGGGAGATCTCATTGACTTTGTATTTACCTAGAGATGTAGTAAAAGCTTCACAGTCTGAGTCACAGAAAGATACTCTCAGGACAAGGTTTCACAAACACACTGTAAAGCCATCTTGGCCCAAGGGTGTGTGTTCAGGAGGAAAAGGAAGGAACATTTAGTGTAGGCATCATGCAGAATGTTTTCCAAAGTTCTCGCTTGCCCTGGTTTAGATTTCTATTTTCTAAAGAGAAAAATATATAAACATCTAAATATGCTATTTTCAACCTAACTATTTTTTTAAAGGGAGAGAAAACTGCTCTGGATAAAACAAAATGAAAACATTGAACACCCAGGACATGAACCAGCAAGAAGGGACTAGCATACACATATCATTTTTATCTCTGCCAAGGAAGGTAGGGTAAATCCAATTGTTGGTAGTTTCCATGTAATTCATTTGAAGGAATTTGAGGGGACAAAAAGAGAGGAAATGGAAGTTGAAAATCAAAATGTTCTGATTACTAGTAACAAAAACAGATGTATTTTAGGGTTCATTCAATGCACTATATTATAATGCTTCCTAGGCGGCACTAGTTGTAAAGAATCTGCCTGGCAATGCAGGAGATACAAGAGGCACAGGTTCAATCCCTGGGTCAGGAGGATCCCTGGACTAGGAAGTGGCAACCCATTCCAGTATTATTGCCTGGAAAATCCCATGGACAGAGGAGCCTGGCAGGCTACAGTCCATGGGGTCCCAAAGAGTCAGACATGACTTAGCGACTAAGCTGAACAAAGCAGACTGAAGGAAGAGGTTAAGTAAATGTTATCCCTATCAGTATCAAAATCTTGAAAAATTAAAGCATTTTGAACAGAAAATTTTTCTTTAATAAACAATTCATTGTGTAAATATAAATTAATGTCTTGATGTCTCAGGGCTATTACTATTAACCTCAGATGCAATAACTTGAAGAAAAACTAAAGTAGACAGGATGGTCTGTCTCTATCAGTGGCCCTTCTGCCTTAAAACATTTTTGTGCCTATTTCAAAATAAGTTTTCTGCCTCCTCCTTTCACGTGTTTAACTGTCTCTTCTTATTAGGTTGTGTGTGTGTTAGTCACTCAGTTGTGTCCAAATCATTGCAACCCCATGGGCTGTAGCCCACCAAGTTCCTCTGTCCATTGGATTTCTCAGGCAAGAATACTGGAGTGGCTTGCCATGCCCTCCTCCAGGGGATCTTCCTGACACAGGGATCGAACCCACGTCTCTTAGTCTCCTGCACTGGCAGATGGGTTCTTTACCACTAGCACCAGTTGGTGAATCTTAATTCTCATGATTCCTTCTCCTTTCTAATTTATGGCTTCTTGTGCCTGTGAGATAGGAAATTAGATCATCTAGCGTGATAAGATTATACGCAGAGAGAATCACTAGGTGCTAAGGGAAAGACTAGGAAGGTCCTCACTCTTGTTTTGCTGCCTTTGCTTTGCTCACTTACATTGGGGTGTTTCACTGTGTCCCACACAGGTGAGGTTATTGTACGGATCTGTAGTTAAATCCACTAAAAACAATAGGGAAGAGATGGCTTCTGTCTCTTTAATTTGCAACTCAGAGTAGCCACTTCGTACCATACCTGAAACATCAGCACTCAGAGACTCAGTATGGACATTCTGTGTAAGTTTAAGTTCCTCCATGGCCAAGATTTTGTTAAATGTTACTGAAATAAAAAGTATAGCAAACAGACTATGAGCACAAAGCTTATGACACTGAAAAAAAACAGTGGGCCACGCTTATATTACCAATTCTGTTCTATGTCTTTCACTTCAGTGAAAGAAAACACATTACCTTTCATCATGTTGATGAATATGATATGTAATAAAATGGAAGAGATGGAGGAGACAAGGTAATACCTGTAATAAAACCCTGAAATTATTATTGCATTTCACAGTCCACAAAACTGCACGTTCAGTGAATTATAGTCTCCATCAAATTGCTGACCCCTGCCCCTAGGGAGAAATTGACTGTATTCTTCATACCTGAAAAGGAAAGGCAGAATTAACTCAGGGATGCTTTCTCTTTTAGTAGTAATAAAGTCAATGTTTATTCTGAGTAAAACGACATAATTTCCAAACTATGCATAAGAAAAATATATCTTGCCAAATATACAAGTTTCTCACGTCTCATCTCTTCTATTTCAAAAGCTCATGAATACCCGAGATTTGTATTCTGTTATTATAAGTCTAATTTCTCACAATATTTTTAGGATAAGAGAACAGGTTTAAAAAACATCATCACCTCAATGTCTTCTTTTATTCCTGTATTATTTCCCAAGTAATTCAAAAGTGTTTACCTTGTAGAGATTATTAGAGAAAAAAATTTCCTGGCTTGACAAACTAAGGCAAGAATCATTTTTTGAAATGTTTGCATTTATATAAGGTCAATTTTTATCCTCCTACTTTCCCAGCTATAACACATTTGCATCTTAAATTCTGTTTCTTTAGAAAAATTAAGTTCCATGAGTTTTTCTAGCTTATGCCCACAGGTTCCCTTGGCAACTATCTCTCTACTTGGTATAGTAATCACCTGTGTATGTGTTCACTCACTTCAGTCGTGTCTGACTCTGAGACCCCATGGACTGTAGCCCACCAGGCTTGTCTCCATGGGATTCTCCAGACAAAAATACTGGAGTGGGCTACCATGCCCTCCTCCAGGGGATCTTCCCAACCCAGGGATCGAACTGCATCTTCTGCATCTCCTGAATTGCAGGCGGATTCTTTACCCACTGAGCCACTTGGGAAGCCCAAGTAATCACCTAAATTGTCTTAGTACCATAATGTCATTTATATCTTTTTACCTTCATTAAACTTTTTCAAACTCCAATCACATTTTTGAAGCATTCATTTCTCTGCACTTCCATAAAATTCTAATTTTTGATCTTTTTAATTTGTATAGTTTTTATCAGCTGTTTCTTATAACATTTTGCCATGAAGCATTTGTGTATCTTTTCCCTGCATATTAAAGCCATGTTGTGATTACACCCACTTCCATGCCTTGAAACTCCCATGTCACAGTGACTGTGTTAAACAAGTTAAATATCCTCCCTACTTTTACATCCCAGTATAAAGTGTTTTCTTAAACTCAAAATACCCTTTTCATGACCCATGTTGCTCACAAAAAATCTCAGGTAGAAAGATGAAACTGAATGTTTTTCATACACCTTTGCTCAACATTATAACACGAATCTCTAAAGTTATTACTTCCATCCCTCTCTACAGTTACTGAATTTATTGATAAGACAATCAATCTCAACTTAAATGTATCTCTCTACTTAGACTAGTCCAGATGTATCCAAGCTGGTCAAACCACAGGAGGAGGTCAAGCCACTTTCAGAGGACTACTTCTATCCCCCATGGTTTTACTTTTCATTTTGATTATCTTTAAAACATAAGCTATAATATTTACAGTTCTTTATTCAATTTTGATTCCTTTTATGCACCTCTCAGGTGCTTCCTTAGCTTCACAACTCTGTTAAAGGTAACCTTAAATTCCATCATCACTGAACAACTGGATATTCTGAAGCTTCACTACTTTTTTCTTTGGTACCACTGTCATATTGTTATAAAGGACACAATATTGCTTTTGAATGCAATTTTCTAGGGCTGACTTACAAAAGTCCTCTGTTAGATCGACCTGGAATCCGATATATTTCTTTAACAGACTATACTGGTATACTGTGAAGCATAATCTACCCAACCTATGTGAAATGTTAGGACAGGGTTGGGAAAATGTATCAATATAGTTGATACATGCAAATGTGTTTCTAATCTGTTATGGCTACCCACACAGAGAAATGCTGGACTGGAAGAAACACAAGCTGGAATCAAGATTGCCGGGAGAAATATCAATAACCTCAGATATGCAGGTTTCTACCATTATGGCAGAAAGTGAAGAGGAACTAAAAAGCCTCTTGATGAAAGTGAAAGAGAAGAGTGAAAAAGCTGGCTTAAAACTCAACATTCAGAAAACGGAAGATCATGGCATCCGGTCCTATCACTTCATGGGAAACAGATGGGGAAACAGTGGAAACAGTGTCAGATTTTATTTTGGGGGGCTCCAAAATCACTGCAGATGGTGACTGCAGCCATGAAATTAAAAGACGCTTGGAAGGAAAGTTATGACCAACCTAGATAGCATATTCAAAAGCAGAGACATTACTTTGCCAACTAAGGTCCGTCTAGTCAAGGCTATGGTTTTTCCAGTAGTCATGTATGGATGTGAGAGTTGGACTGTGAAGAAGGCTGAGCGCCGAAGAAGTGATGCTTTTGCACTGTGGTGTTGGAAAAACTCTTGAGAGTCCCATGGACTTCAAGGAGATCCAACCAGTCCATTCTGAAGGAGATCAGCCCTGAGATTTCTTTGGAAGGAATGATGCTAAAGCTGAAACTCTAGTACTTTGCCCACCTCATGAGAAGAGTTGACTCATTGGAAAAGACTTTGATGCTGGGAGGGATTGGGGGCAGGAGGAGAAGGGGACGACAGAGGATGAGATGGCTGGATGGCACCACTGACTCCATGGGCATGGGTCTGGGTGAACTCTGGGAGTTGGTGATGGACAGGGAGGCCTGGCATGCTGCGATTCATGGGGTTGCAAAGAGTCGGACACGACTGAGCGACTGAACTGAACTAAACTGAACAATGGTATATTTTTCCATTTAATCCAAGTCCTCTACTACTTATTTACTGAATGCCCATGAAGCCCACAAAATTGAACTACATAAATTGGGAAGAGAAAAGAGGCATAAGTCATATATTCTCTCCTCAGAAAATTCATAATCTCAACAGAGGCAGGATAGAGAATGCTCCAATTGGAATACAAAAATGACAAAACTTGTCTTCCTAATCTTCTAAGTAAAACACAGTAGCCTGTGAGAATTCTTTGATTTAGTAATTGCCAATTTGATTATTTGCAAGTGATTCCTTAAGATTATGTATGCAATAGTGGGTATACAAGTAACATATGCAATTTAGTTGAAGAATGATTCTCATAACTTAATATCAACATCAGAATCTCAATATACTTTTGTTGTTCTCTATTGATAGTGCATATGTTTTTTTTTTCATGGAATACTTTAGTATAACTATAGTAAAATGAACACTTTGGGAATTAAGAAAATCTCTAGACATCTCCTTTGAAAATCTCAACATACCACACTCTTTCTCTTTTCTCATACACCCCTCCCTTGTCAGCTTTTTCAAACATAATTTCCTCAAAATGAATCATCATACAGGAAGGGACTGACTTTGCAACCATTTTACTTGGTGATCAACAAACATTATGATAATAGGCCAAATTACACACTATGACAATACGCCAAATTACTTGCGAGGGCTGGGGACTCAGATTAATGAGACAATGTCCTTGCCTTGGAGGAACTTCGTGTCTTATGAGACAATGTTGTCTGTGTGGCTGAAGAGAGGCTGATATTTTTACACCGCTCTCTCTTAATGCCTGATAATGTAATTCTGTATGGAGTTTCAAAGATCTTTTATGCCTGTATTTTGTAAGAAAAGTCCAATTTTTTGACACTAGGGAAAAGTATTCTAGTTATGTGAAATCAAGTAGCTTCCTTAAGTAACTTGATTTCCTTTGCACAGGACAACATTTATGGGTTTACTCCCCACAAAGTCTTTTAAAACATGACACATTTTAGACTTCAATTCATAATTCTATCCCTTGGTCAGCTTTTGTTTTTCATCTCTAATTTGATTTTTAAAAACACCTGCCTGGGGTATAGTTGCCTTACAATGCTGTATTAGTTTCTGCTGTACAGCAAAGTGAATCAGCTATATGTTTACCTATATCCCTTCTTTTTTGGATTTCCTTCCAATTTAGGTCACCATAGAAACCATAAAGCACTGAGTAGAGTTCCCTTTGCTATATGGTAGGTTCTCATTAGCTATCTATTTTATATATAGTGGCAACATGTATATATGGTAATCTCCCAATTCATCTCAGCTCCATTTTCCCCTTGTTGGTATCCATATGTTTCTTCTCTACATCTGTCTGTGTCTCTGTCTACTTTGCAAACAGGTTCATCTTTACCAGTTTTCTAAATTCTACATATATACATTAATATATATTTGCTTTTCTCTTTCTGACTTACTTCACTTTGTATTACAGTCTTGAGGTCCATTTACATCTTTGCAAATGGCACAATTTCATTCCTTTTTATGGCTGAGTAATATTTCATTGTATATTTCTATTCTTCCTCATAGTCAACCTCTTCCCACAAGTCTTCAAACCTTATTAAGCTTCTCATGTACCAGGTTTCTAGTTTACCATTTGCATCACACCCCTACTTAGTGACTATAACACTGGATAGATGTTACTGAAGTCTATGGGGAAGTGGGTAAAACATGGCTAAAAACAAGACTACCAGAAGAGTATAGCTTCCTGTACAGAGAATAAACTCATTGCAAAATGATGTTAACAGGTTCACATTTGTAAACAGTTTAAAAGGTCATGAAAAACTCTCAAAGGAAAAATAATCCTCGTGGACAGTTCTATCATAAAATTTGTCTGAAGTACTGTGAAAACAAGGGCTATATACCTGGGACTGTGAGTGAAGAGTTTAGGCAGATTTGGGTGTAGGATGGCTGTCAGTGATTTTTACTGTCATAACTGCTGAGGTTACTATACAAAGAGTTCACAGTTTATCCATGATTGTGTACTGCAGATGTGAACTTGTTTTGCACCACAACTCAGAATTCACTTTCCATTAGAAATAATGGTGGTGGGTATTCCATCCAGTTCACCATCAAGGAATGAAAGGTTTATTCTCCTAACTGCTGCAGGAATCCCAGAGATGGTGACCTTTTAATCTCCAGAACCTGTGAATGTGCTACCTTCTGTATACTGGAACTTTGCAGAGGTGATTAAATTAAGGGCATTGTGATGGTAAGAGTATCCCATGGGAAGGATTTTCCAGGTGGGCCCAATGCAAACACAAGTATCTTCATAGGGGTCATAGGAAGAGATGTGATGACAGAAGCAGAGGTCAGAGACGGAGAGAGACTGGAACACAGACTGAAGGCAAGCAGAATACGCCACCCTAAAATATGCCATCTGGGCACCTTGATCATTTTGAGTTAAAGTTACTTGGGAAAGAGCCAGTGCAAAAAGGGCACTTTGATCTTCGTGTGTTGCCCTTAAAAATGGGAAATAAGTCTCCCATGAGAAAGGTATCCTCCCTGGGGGATAGAAGGCATCCTTCTCACCAGACATGGGGAATTCAGGACCAAGAAGGCTGTGCAAAGAAAACTTGTTATTTCTTCACTAATTTACTACCCCAAGCCCAAACCTCTTTGTTTTGTCAGTGCTACACAAATTTATTGTTCCTTTGTCTAAGAGGTATTAAAAACTTCCTACTTTGGTGATTTATTTGAGTTTCATATTTTTATGGGACCCCCATATATACAAAATTAAATTTGCTTTTCTTCTGTTAATCTACATAGCTTCCCAGATGGTGGTGGTGGTAAAGAACCCACCTGCCAATTCAGAAGACAGAAAAGATGGAGGTTCAATTCCTGGGTTGGGAAGATTCCCTGGAGAAGGAAGTGGCATCCCACTCCAGTGTTTTTGCCTGAGAAATCCTATGGACTGAGGAGCTCGGTGGGCTACAATTTATGGGGTCGTAAACAGTCGAACATGACTGAGTAAACAACAACAGTCTTTCATATGGCAATTTAATTATTAGATTAGCCAAAGAACCTAGAAGGGAAAAATAAAAAAAATTTCCATCCTTATACTACATTGCCTGCTTTGAAAATGGAAGAAAGGGCCATGAGTCAAGGAAGGCAGACATCTCTAAAAGCTGGAAAAGGCAAGGAAAGGGATTCCATCCACTGACTCCATTTAGTGAATTATTACCAAGTATCTATGATGGTTTTATGTTGAAGCAGCTATTGGGATGAGAGAAGAGGGAATGATGAGGGATAAGGAGATGAGATATATATATAAAGACACAAAGAAAATATCACTGACTCCACGGGAAATATTATTTAGTAGGAGGTATGGGATATTTACCAAACAATTATAAACCAGGTAGAAAATGTTAGGTTCTGAGTGTGTATGGGTGGATGAAGGGACTATAGTGCTGTGGATGTTTGGAGGAAGAAAAAAAAAACTTCTGGGAAGAGTGGGAGGTGTCAGAGAATGAATTATGAAAGACTGGCATTTGGATTTGAAGTAAGTCCTTTGCAGATGGTGACTGCAGCCATGAAATTAAAAGATGCTTACTCCTTGGAAGGAAAGTTATGACCAACCTAGACAGCATAATAAAAAGCAGAGACATTACTTTGCCAACAAAGGTCTGTCTAGTCAAGGCTATGGTTTTTCCAGTGGTCATGTATGGCTGTGAGAGTTGGACTGTGAAGAAAGCTGAGTGCCGAAGAATTGATGCTTTTGAACTGTGGCGTTGGAGATGACTCTTGAGAGTCCCTTGGACTATAAGGAGATCCAACCAGTCCATTTGAAGGAGATCAGCCCTGGGTGTTCATTGGAAGGACTGATGCTGAAGCTGAAACTCCAATACTTCGGCTATCTCATGTGAAGAGTTGACTCATTGGAAAACACCCTGATGCTGGGAGAGATTGGGGGCAGGAGGAGAAGGGGACAACAGAGGATGAGATGGCTGGATGGCATCACCAACTCCATGCACATGAGTTTGGGTAAACTCTGGGAGTTGGTGATGGACAGGGAGGCCTGGTGTGCTGCGATTCATGGGGTTGCAAAGAGTCAGACGCGACTGAGCGACTGAACTGAACTGAACTGAAGCACAGCTAGGCTGATGACTGGAAAAGCAAGAGAGAAGAGGGAAGTTTGAATGAGCAACTTTACCTATAACAAGTGCTGCCCAACTCAAGAATTACATAAGGTACTTTCCTGGTAGTCCAGTGGTAAACAATCTGCCTCCCAATGGAGGGAACACAGATTCGGTCCAGGGAGATTCCACACACCGCGGGACAACTAAGCCCATTGTGCTGTAACTACGGAGCCCTTGCTCTAGAATCTGTGCTCGGCAACATTCGAGAATCCACCGCAGTGAACTCACACAGCAACTAGAGAAAGCGCACACACAGCAGCAAAGACCCAGTGCAACCAAAGATAAATAAATATTTTTAAAAAGGAACTATGTATTCTGGGAGGTGGATCATAGAGGATCCTGCTGTGATTTATGTCAGAGAGTGTTTTGCCTATGTTCTCCTCTAAGAGTTAAGCAAAAATAAACAAATGGGATCTAATTAAAATTAAAAGCTTCTGCACAACAAAGGAAACTATAAGCAAGGTGAAAAGACAGCCTTCTGAATGGGAGAAAATAATAGCAAATGAAGCAACTGACAAGCAACTAATCTCAAAAATATACAAGCAGCTTATGCAGCTCAACTCCAGAAAAATAAATGACCCAATCAAAAAATGGGCCAAAGAACTAAATAGACATTTCTCCAAAGAAGACATACGAATGGCTAACAAACACATGAAAAGATGCTCAACATCACTCATTATCAGAGAAATGCAAATCAAAACCACAATGAGGTACCATTTCACACCAGTCAGAATGGCTGCGATCCAAAAGTCAACAAGCAATAAATGCTGGAGAGGGTGTGGAGAAAAGGGAACCCTCTTACACTGTTGGTGGGAATGCAAATTAGTACAGCCACTATGGAGAACA